>JAVFBZ010003057.1:0-12497 GCA_032466195.1 Katharina tunicata
TTCAACTAAAGGGGATTTAATGTGGCTTGTCAATAAACGCTGGCACCTGTCAAATGCCTTCAACTAAAGGGGATTTAATGTGGCTTGTCAATAAACGCTGGCACCGTCAAATGTCTTCAACTAAAGGGGATTTAATGTGGCTTGTCAATAAACGCTGGAACCTGTCAAATGTCTTCAACTTAAGGGGATTTAATGTGGCTTCTCTCACAAATTGGGGTGCATATATAACCCACTTCAATATTTACGGGTGACTATTGTTTTGTGTGATTGGTGTTTAACGTCGTACTCAAGATAATTTAACTAACGGCGACTTTGAGTTGCCGTTGTATCGTGGAAAACCAGGAAGAAGCCTCGTTAAAACCATCAAGCGACCTCTGAAGCTAGTGGAAAACTTCTGTTAAATATCTAACGTCCAAGGGGGATTCCAACCAGGGTTGATTATTGTAGCCAATTTGATTATTGCAAAGTTACTTTATTACAGTAGCCAAATTGTTGTCAGTATGACCAAAATTAATGAATGGATACTCTCGACAAAAATATAAAGGAAAATGTGTTCCGGTGTTGTAATTTTATTAATAGTTAGATCAGGTATTGCAATAGGTAGTGACTTTTCGAACATTTATTGTGCTAGCCAGATACATTGAATACACCCCAAATAATATCTGTTTGTTTGTTTGTTTGATTGGGGTTTCACACCATATGTTATTTCACTTGTATGACCGCATGTCAGCCCAATGGGTGAAGGAAACCACACAGAATGGAACTCGCAGCCCAACCACCTGCTATCAATGGCTGAGAACAATGCGTCTTTCATTCTATAAAAGGGGAATGAACAGGTATCAGTATAACTATCATTGCTGAATTAGGTTCAAAAGCATTAGATTGCTTCTGCTATTTCAGTAGTTTTTTACTCTAATAAATCCTAGGCAATTTTAATTGTTAATAGGAACAGAGAACAGCAAATCTCTCCAGCAACATTGTTTCTGTCTCAAAGAAGTCAAGGAAGCGTGTTCTATAATGTTATTGCTGGTTTAATAAAATGTTATAGCTTCCTATTTGTACACTAAAAGCTGCAATTTTGTTAAATGATCATTTGTTTTCTTGACCTGGTGTAAATGGTGTGAAACAGTCTGGAGTGACATGGGTAAATAGTATCAGGCATTCCATCAGAGGTTTAAAGTAGGCACATTACAATAGTGAAAATGAAAGTAGTGCCTTCATGGGCAACACCTGTTGCATAGCCCTCACCTTGTCAGGATCGTGTTCTAAATGGGCAGTTATGTAATCTCCCTTCTCCACGGATAATGAATCCTCACCTGAAATAAATACAACCAAAAATTACCAGAGGAAATATTTTGTTGCCTTCAATATTTGCAGTGAAGCATTTAAACTAAGACTGCATTAAAAAATATATAAACTTTAAAATAGAAGATTATATATAGTTTTTTTTTATAAATATGGAATAAAATTATGAAAAATTGAAATAGAATGTTACCTGAAAAAGACAAGACACTCTTAACATCTCAAAAATAACAAAAACAATGTTGTCCATAAATTTTGAATTGTTAAATGTAAATGTAGATTTCAAAAGTGTACTAAGTACATTATAAAACTTGTGCGGAAAGGTATCTGACTAAATATTGTATATTCCAGAAAGTTTTAGAAAACAATTAGAAATTCACAAAGAAACACAACATAGATGAAGTCATTCTCAATTTCTTGGATGGCTGCCTGATAAATGAAAATAATAAAAGATGTACAATAGATAAATCAAAAAGATAAAAACACCACAATATCCATTTCTAAGAGTCATTACAGGAGATGTCAACACAGTGCCAAGTCAGCCTGTCTTATCTGATGGACGAGGAAACCTGTACCAACGTGCAGTTACCATGCCAACTAAAATTTATCCTGGTTCTATTGATTGAGGTATGACCTCTGTTTTTAAACACCAGGCCTCGTCCACCCGAAGTGCTTTACACATCAGTTTGACATGTATACAGGGATCTGCTCATGTAACTCAGATTATACATCATTTTCCTTTATCCCAGAAATATTTTTGTTTTTTAAGCAGAAAGGCATAATCTTAAAGATATTGTCCATGCTTTACATGTCTCTTTTTCTTTTTGTGTGTGGTCATGTCTGGTACCATTAAAACAACTTCAGCTGGCTTCTCTAGTTGGTCTGTCTATCACTAAAAATATTACTACAATCACCATAAATTTCTAAAGATAATATCAACATGCTTATAAATAACTCAAAGATAAAGCCAATGGTGTCTATAATTTCATGCTCTTAATGCAAAAAAAAACAAAACAATTTATATCAAAAGTGCTTTCGCCTATCAAACAATTTCTAGTGTCTGGCAATATCTAGTGTTCTGGCATAATCTAGTGTTCTGGCATAATCTAGTGTTCTGACATTATCTAGTGTTCTGGCATTATCTAGTGTTCTGGCATTATCTAGTGTTCTGGAATTATCTAGTGTTCTGGCATAATCTAGTGTTCTGACATTATCAAGTCTTCTGGCATTATCTAGTGTTCTGGCATTATCTAGTATTCTGACATTATCTAGTGTTCTGGCATTATCTAGTGTCCTGACATTATCTAGTGTTCTGGCATTATCTAGTGTTCTGGCATAATCTAGTGTTCTGACATTATCAAGTCTTCTGGCATTATCTAGTGTCCTGGCATTATCTAGTCTTCTGGCATTATCTAGTCTTCTGGCATTGTCTATTTCAAATGTTGACAGTATATCTAAGGTGCAGAAGTATAAAACCACTCAACACAAGTGCCCCACTGCCCAGCCCCACTGCCCAACCCCACCACACACAGAAAACAAGATAGTAATAAGACTATAACGAAAACATAATCAGTGCATCTCACATAAGAAAGGCACAAGTCTGAAACTCAAAACTGAAAGTGAAAATGATCAACCAACACAAGGTGACAATGAACAGAAGTATCACAGGTGACAATGTATTGTAATGGAGTGAGCATGCTGATGGGAGTGTTGATAGTACACGATGCCACTCTCGTCAGACCACTGACTGACTTACGGGTCGGGAGTCGCTGTCCTTCATAATATGGCAGGTAAACATGTTGTTCAGATAAAGGTTTTCCAAATAATGGTGACTGGGGCATAAAGTCATCACCTGGATTGACAGAATAACCATTATAGTGCACCTCATCAAGACAACTCTAGAGTAATCATTCTCATCAAGACAACTCTAACAAAAACATAACATTAATATAGGTTTCCTTTCAATCTTCACCCTTCTTTGTTGTAAGGCAAAAAATGGCTAAAAAAAACAGTCCATAATTAAAATTACTTTCTGGGTTCATCATTAAAAAAAATATAAAAAATTGAATGTGGCACCTTACTGTCACTTTCTTTTTGTTAATAATTTTTGCTATTAAATGTTCAATTTGCTAAACTGTAGTAGGTTGTCAAACAGATAAAAAGTCTAATCCACATAAGAATTATTTGGCTGTTAAAGTAAAAACAAATTTACCGGTGTAATAGGTAGGAACAACCACTGGTCGGACAAAGTGTGATGTGCAAATCACTGCAATACTTGGATCTTGTTTAAATGTTAGGTATTTGTGAATCAGGGTAAAATTAAGAATAATGTAAAGTTAAGAATAAAAATAGCACACATTAAATTTAACAACATCGACAGTTATAGTCAATGTATTTTTTGTTAAAAAGACACAAAAATGACAATATTAGTTATGTTTTTGGATGAGTCGTAAAGTTTTTTGTTTCAACATGTCTGAGCTTTCGTTAGATAAAGTGTACCTTCAAAAACGCCATCAACTGTGTCATGATAAAAATTCTTACGTTTGTCCAAATAAACCACTACACAGCAAACAGGTAACAATAGTTATGTAAATATTTTAAAATAACAATAATAAACATGTTGCTCATTGTGTTTTTGATAACATTTCCCAATGACAGATAGTAATTAAAAATGAAGAAGGTTTTATGATATTATGTATTTGTGGCACATATACCCAGGTAAATAAATATTCAAGGGTTAAATATTGTATATTTATAATAAATGGCTTTAATCTTGATTTTTAAGCAGCTTTATAACCCAATATGCTAGAATTTGCTCCGTCATGCAATACATTTCACAACCATACATGTAGACTAAACCATCAAGCAGCAATTGGCACCAGATAATATAGGACCCAGCTGGCTGCATGAAGAAGTGCCTATGAGGAAAGAAGTTATCCCACAAACATTACATAACGCTGTATCTTTTAACCTACTATACTAAATGGAAAGTACTAATGATTTGTACATTATAGCTCCACTAATGACCAAGCACTCTAAACGACCCAAACTTGTTAAGATCATCACCTTGGGAGAGTCTGGAGAGGGTAGACCACCTACTCCTATCTGTAATTTAGTCGTAGTTTGAAAGAGACATACATATTGTCAACAGTGACACTTATCTGTAACTGAATCGTAACTACTAATTTACATAAAATGTTGCAATTCTGAGTGGACACGGCTGTAATAGTTGAAAGCCATTTTCCTTTAATCCCCATAATAGAGTTTAATACTAGGACATCTACTCATCGCTTACATAATGGGAATGTTCTTATATGGCAAATCTTTAATTTTAGAATTACAACACATTTTAATGCACATTTTATCATTTTTAGAAGATTTTCAATGTTTTGATGTTTGTATTGTCTCAAGAAAATGCATTAAGAACTTATGACATCATTCCCCAGGCAGATGCAGTCCATGAACAATGTAACAATCTGTAAACAGATAGATAATACACAGCATAGGAACATAATAAACCTACCTCCTTCATCCTCAGAATCTGACAGTAGCGTTTCCTGCATTGTTTCAGGGGAGACAACTTTGTATTTATCTTCAGACGTGGGGACTGTCTCGGTTACCTCAGTAACATTCTTCAGGACTTCAACTACGGAGATGTAGCCAAGCTTCTGGGCGATAGACAAGGGAGTCTGGCCAGTCTAAAATACACAAGGAAAAGCATACACTGTACATGGCAAAACCAAAAATACTCAACGCCATATAATTATGCAATAAATCTCTTCAAAGATATTTGCCAACACAAGCACATGGAATACATGTATACAGTAGATTTCATTAAATTTAAAAGAAAATACTAAAGAATAATAGCATGAATATATATACAACTTTAGCAATTTACCACCTTATTGTAAAACACAACACAGGAGAATATCAAATTTAACAATGGATAGTAAATTATAATATATATTAATTCCACATTTGACTTACATTGGTGACAGCATTTGGAGAGGCCTTGTGTTTCAGAAGCTCAGAGACCACCATAACATGACCTTGTTGGGCTGCCTGGTGGAGTGGAGTGTATCCCAGCTGTAAACAACAATGTTAAACATTTAACGGGGGTAAAATGATCTTCTTACAATGCTAGGAGAGCATGACTTTGTTCTATACAAACTGTCTAAAGACAGGGATTTTAGCAGAGTAGGGAGAAGATTTATTATTAAATACACATGTAATACAAAGGTAGATAATATAGAAGCAATGCTCAAACCAAAGAAATTGAAGGGAGATAGGATGAAAGATAGTACACCCTATTTCAATGCCAGAGAAAAATGCACATTTAATCAGGAACTGCTGTAGCCATTGTTAGAATTGATGGCCAGCCGCCAGGTGTATCTGACGACAAAGCCAGTGTTTTACCTTCACTTAAAGCTGCTTTCTGACAGCTTAAAATGGGTTGTTTTTAGAATCACCAAGGAAGACAACCATATGACAAATATTCTGTTTTATTTTTGCTTCATGCTGTTATTTTTAGATACAAATCTTCAACTTAAGTTTGTTGGTGATACAAATTAGGGCATATTACAATGGTGACTGGAATGTAACGCATGAGGCACTGATATATAGGCCACTACGACTTGACTGTGTTGTCTGTAAACACAGACTTACATGTACTAGGCTCACAATAATCGCAACCATTCAACTTATATGGCATATATATTACAAAAAAAACCGCAACCGACGCATGAACAATTGGCCTGTTCAGGTGACATTTCAAGGTATGGGATATGGATGAGAAATAAGTTATGTGTTGTAGTTGATATATAAAGTGTTGTCCTGCCAAACTGATCATTAAGTTTCACATTTGTTCAGGCCCTAGAAACAGGAATAGAGATAGTACATGTATACAGCTGGCAGAGCTCAAGGGCACCACACACCCAAAGAGGGTCAGAGTATTTGGTTAAATGCTAGTTTATTGGAACCCATTTCATCTTATATTTGCTTTCAGCCCGGCTTATAACCAGAGCGTAACCCATGCTGCTTGAGCAATGATAACATACCCTTTCTCTACTAACGGAGCCCTAGATAAGAAAACCAGGGAATCTAAGAGTATTAATCTGATATTTAGCTTTGTGCTTAATGTCAGAATTCATTTTATTTCATTCATATGAGGAGTGTTATCATTGTGAAGAGGCTGGCCGTTGTCCCAACACTTTCTGACTGTAATGTGCACACCCAAATATCTGCTATAAAACAAATAACAACTATACAGGCAAAGATATAAGTAATATAAAAACAAACCCAAAATTTACCATTGCAAATATAGCATTAAATCAAACCTTACAAACTTCATTGTGTCATTGAGAGGGATTGTAGGTTAATAATAAGATAAACAGAATACGACTGATATATAGTGTGTTCTGTATGAACATGTCAGACAAAGAAGTACAGTCTAAAGACCTATTGTTATTTACCTTGGTAGTAGAGCTGACTGAAGCATCATGATCCAGTAGATACCTCACCATGTTACTCTGCCCGAAATGACAGGATGTGTGCAGAGGGGTGTAACCAGCCTGATGGAACAGCATAAAAAAAAAAATTACTATAAAGACTGGACACAAAATAGTTTTAAAGAGTAAAAAAAAATATTACACAGAAAAAAAAATGAACATAACTGAACGACAGAAACTTTAGATACCGGTAGCTCCTTTTATTCTATCCAATTTTGTAAAACCTTCGCTCGTTTAAATATCTTGACATTTTAAGTAAGTGCTACTTGATGGTTGCAATACACTTTAAAATTTATTGAAATGATATTATATATTAGTTTCAGGCAATCCTAGAGTGGCAAAAATTAGTTTGGGCAGGAAAAATACTAAAAAGTAATTATAAGAAATGAAGTGTACCAGTAGGACGTTACCTTAGTTTGTGGATCAACAAGACTGCCATACTTGACCAGACATTCGGCCACGTTAACACGGTCTTCCTGAGCTGCCAGGTGGAGTGGCGTTAAACCATTCTGTCAGCAAACAAATAACAATGTAACTATTTACAAAAGACGACAATTTAAATTAGGATATATTATATCAAAGAAACCTTATGAGGTGGTGATCAGCCATTCTCTACGAGAAGAATCACTCAGAATGAATAAAATAACAGAAAGGAAAGTGTGCATGCCTCCAAAAGAGACGTGTAAGTGAAATAGCATTTACGACGCTACACACCAACCAAATAACTAAATAAACAAATCAAAAACAATGTACATAAGTACTATCCTGAGTGACAATCAGTGTAAAGATACAGACCTGGGCCTTGGCATTGACATCAGCTTTGTGTTCCAGTAATAAAGACACCATGTCTGTGTGTCCTTCCTGGGAGGCCAGGTGCAGCGGAGTGAACCCGTTCTGGAAATTAAACAAACATACTATTAAAACAAAACTACATAAAGTTTGGTTTATAAATCTAATTCTTAACAAAGAGCCATGTTCGCACGAGGTCATAAAGTTAGCAGTGTTCATTTTGCTATAACCCTCTATTTGGCTGAGGCAAGCATGTTTTGAGTGTATATAATTACAAAAACATGACGACAGAGATGGATTATCAACTTCTGGATATATTGGTAAGCGACATTTCGATTTAGATACTAAGATCGTTTTCAAGCAATGGTTACAAATCTCAACAGAAATATATCCAGAAGTTGAAAATCCATCTCAGTAGTCATGTTTTTGTAATGTACCAAGCTTCTAAATGCCACTCAAACAAGATGTATATAATTACTTGTAATGTCATACTTTGAAATACAGAAATATTACCTTGCCAAAAGATCCAATACTCAATGTTCAATCTAACCGATTAGGACTGTTGCCAACACCCCTGCCCCATTATAGAGAGAAGTTTCAATTCCCAAGTTATGTCATACTGGAGGATGTGTAGGGTCATTACAATAAAGAATATGTGAATACTAACCTTTGATTCAGCGTCTGGTTTAGCCCCATACTCCAGTAGAGCGGTGGCAATGTCCATCTCATTCTTCTTGGCAGCTATGTGTAACGGGGTGTAACCATTCTGTCAAACACACAAACATCACAATAAATATCTACCGTACATTAAAACTATATTTACACTGTTGTATAAAACACACAAAAATTCAAATATCATGAAATATTATTGTGTCATCTAGAAATTACAATATAACTAATTGGACATCTTACCAAGTCATTTCACTGATTGTCTTTTCAAAAGTCATAAAATCAAAATATCAAGGTGTGTGAAATAATTAAAAGTGATTAATCGTTTCAAGTATAAGAAAAATAATGTTTGCACAATGTTTAGTGGCAATCTTTTCTTGATTTCTTACAGGTAGTTTACTTTACAGAGGGGGTACATAAACAGTTTCAGTGATAATTTAAAATATTTTTTACAACCAGATAATGAGTTCCTATTACAGTTATTTGACTTTCAGCTCAACATAAACACAAACTTCAAACAATTTATTGAAAGTTACGTAAAAAATTATATTTTGCACCTTGATAACTATGAGACATACCTTTGCAGTGGAATGTGGCGAAGCTCCGTTCTCCAGTAACAACATAGCCACATTGACATGGTTATAGTGAGTAGCCACATGGAGGGGTGTCAGACCATTCTTACCCTGTACATCAGGGTTAGCCTCCTTCTGTAGCAACAGCCTAGCAACTTTAATGTTACCATACTTCGCGGCAATGTGGAGAGGTGTAAACCCTTTCTGTTAATTAGAATGAAAATGGCCGATTTAGTTCACAGAATGAGTAGTGATAATTCAAGGTTCATCACAGTTAAACACAGGATTCTATTCTATATATATTTTTAAAAATTAATTTGCATAAAACTTTGTATCAGATTTTTGTTTTGTTTTGTTCAAGTTTAGTATTTTATTGCGTTATTGCTCAACTTGTTCTCAATTAAAAAAATATTTTGCACTGTTGTCAAGAATTGCTACAAAAACACCTCAGAGATTGTAATTATACAATTAGTTTAGCTTGTTTAATGAATACAAAGTAGCAGTAACCTTTGTAGCAGTGTTAAGAGAAGCTCCCCTCTCCAACAGAACGGCCGCCACTTCCTCATGGCCTTCCTTAGCAGCAATGTGCAGTGGGGTGTACATGTCCTTAGTGGCCGCATCAGGGGAGGCGCCATGTTGTAAAAGCAGTGCAACATTGTCTACATTACCCAGACGAGAGGCAATGTGAAGGGGTGTTTGTTGCTCCTGGTAATAAAGATAAAATACGGTTTGACAAAAATGAAGTTGGTTTCATACTGGATATATGACATTAAATTAACCATTTATTGTCTGTGTAATATCAATAATCATTATAAATTTTATTAAAATCTTAATGTCAGTGTTTTCATCATAGAGGAGTCATACCCTGGGATGATATGTAGGCTATCTACAATCTCTAACAAACTGAGAAACTTCAAAGTTATTTCTCTCATAATACTATTTAATGAGGTGGAAAACTCTACACAGTGTATGAATTTGTATAGCTTGGGAAGCCATTATTCAGTGATGCAAAATCCTGTACAAAGGCTCTAGCTATATATGGTGAGGAACATTGTCCATATAAGGTAATGGTGAGACTGGATAAAGCAGACGGATCAATAATTGGTTTCCAGGCCAGAGACTGTGTGGTGTATTAAAGTAAGCTGCATGGGTTCAGGTGAATATCAGGACTGGGGTAAACAACCTAATGGCTACCTAGTTTAATCGTTATGTTATTTACTCATTCTGATAACCTTCAGTTTCTCACAAGCCTCATAAAGTAGTTCATATAGATTTTTGTTAAAAAAATATTTGAAAATGTTTAAGGTTATCGTTGATTAAAATTTTTGTTGCCATTTTCTATTAAAATTATTGGGCTATTTACACTACATATTATGTAAATGCTTAACACAGCCATGTTATCTCTTATTTCTGAGAAATAGGCAGACATTCAGACACAAATCAATAATGGTTAAACCATACAAGGTTAAAAGGATACAAAAAAAACATGCTAAATATCTCATTGAAGGCTATTCATACAGTTACACCATTTTAATAAATTATATTTTATGCACTTATTTTTTTCTTAATTTAAACACGAATAATTGTTAATCTTTGAAGCATTAAGTGTCTTTGAGAAATGTTTTTTGGTGCAAAATATCACAGTTATCATTTCCCTGACAACATTTTGTAGACAGGGATCCAGGCTATGTCTCTGCTACTTGTGGTTTACATGGCTGGTACATATTACAGGAAACTGTGAACCAATATTGATTTCTGTTACCAAGGGGGGTTTCAAAGTTTGGCATCAGCTGAGTTATATGGAGATTCTGTCTATGGGGTTTACTCTGACCTAGGCGGGCTATGGCTGGCTTGATTCAGCCAGATTCTAACATTCTAAGTCAGACAAGAGCGGCAAACAAACAAGCGTGTACATTACAGTAGAGATAATGTCACCTACACGCACATTACCACTGCCATGTATTCAGGCTTATGATAGCCCCACAGGAAAGTACGATTGGAACTGTGCCAATATGGTAAAAATATATTCCCATAGAGACAAAAACCCTGCTAACTTTCCCTTCTGATCATCACCTAAATTGCTTTTTAGCATGAGCCAAACTACAGTTATTTCTACAAAATTACTGAATAATAAGGACAAAACATGATATATGCACATTTTATACATATTTGGGGAATTTTAATGACAAGTTGCTAGATTACATCATTAGGCTGATATAAATTATCAAAATTTGTTTAATTGAGTTTTATGCTGTTCTAAGGTTATTTCACTCATATAACAGAGAGCCAGCCACACGGGTGAAGGAAACCAACCGTTACGATGCTGGCAATACTCAAGAACCCTCAGTACATTTACAGGACAAACACAGGACAACAACAAATCAGCTCTATGATGCCCCTTAGCTCAGAGAGCACCAGGGCACAGGAGGTTCCCACCCAACCATGCGCCCATAACTTAAAATATATCAATATTTCTGCAGGCAATTACAGACAGATGTGTCAAACACAAGTATTTCAATGATTTATAAATTATGCTTCTTTATTATTAAGAAGTATCTTTCTTAAAAGTGAAACTGGAATAAAATGTAAATTTTCTGCACTATTTGTTCATTTGCACACTCACCATATTCACCATAAATCCAAATAAATTTATTCAATTATCAAAGAGGCTAATTCTAAATCTATTCTAAAAGTATTTTAGTCACTGGTGGATTTTGATAACTGATGAGAATGTCTTAAAATGTCAACTCACCCTGGCTCTGGCATCCACGGTAGCGTTGTTTCGGAGCAGGATCCTGATGATATCTGATTGGTTGGCGCGAGCCGCCAGATGGAGGGCGGTCTCTCCTCGCACTGTCTGGAAATCTGGGTTAGCGTTATGTTGGATCAGGTAAATGACTATGTTCATATGGCCCATAAAAGAGGCAACATGGAGTGGGGTTAAACCAGACTGAAATGTGAAACAGACAAACAAAATAGTGTTAATACTGTGAATACAGGAAATGCACATTTTTAAAAGGTGTACCCGGAAGTAAAGCAGAAGTTAACGAGACTAACAGAGTGAACCCGGAAGTAAAGTAGAAGTGAACGAGACTAACAGAGTGTAGCCGGAAGTAAAGCAGAAGTTAACGAGACTAACAGAGTGTACCTGGAAGTAAAGTAGAAGTTAACGAGACTAACAGAACCTATAGCAAAGAATTTTATGAACTTCTTTTATTTTTCAACCGACTTTTCGAGGCAGGTACTGTGGTTTCATTATCAAACAAATCTATGCAAATCTCATCAGCTTCTAAATACTTTCTTATACTAGACTTTACTCTGACAAGCCAGTTAAACAAAGCAAACCCTATCTTATACTAGACTAGGCAGATTGTGAGGGATGGACATATTTATTCTTACCTCTGTTGTAGCCTCAATGGAGGCTCCGTACTTCAGGAGGAGCTCAACCACCTTGATTCGGTTCTTCTTACAGGCAATGTGTAGGGGAGTGAAACCATTCTGAAGATAAAAACAATACGAGACATGTGTAAAGGTATGGCTGTGACAGTTATAGAGCATTGAGACATGTGTAAAGGTACGGCTGTGACAGTTATAGAGCATTGAGATATGTGTAAAGATATGGCTGTGACAGTTATAGAGCATTGAGATATGTGTAAAG
>JAVFBZ010003068.1:0-12497 GCA_032466195.1 Katharina tunicata
ATCTAGCTGTGGGTTATAAGTGACAACCAGTGGTATTCTGTTTGATGTGTTCTTAGTCTTATATTGTAACAATTCCTAGCGGGGGATTTTGCTGGCTCTTTGTATCTGTTTGTCTGTCTCTGGCTGATTGTAGTTAAGTTTACGAAAAGCTTAGAAAGAAATAGTAGAATCGCTTCACGTTCAGTCAGCTTAACTATATTTATACCGTATTATTTATGTTATAAGTGCAAACCAAAATGTCCCTTAACGGGCACTCCAGTCATCGTAGGTGGTTTCAAAAAGATATCAAGATGTTTCTCATGTTTTTATATGCAAGATGGTTACATTTTATAAATGACGAAGATAAAGTTAGCTTAGTCGCATCCTGTTGACTCGCCCATACTGAAACAACAGTTCTGACAAGTCAAAAACTTAATACTGTCTTGAGCCGCCCACAAACTGGGCGCTTCATATAGATTCACAAAACGTTGTTTTTTTTTTTTATTTATAAACTTTATGTTTACAATAAGAACACAGTAAGCCGTATGGCCTATATCGTGTACGCACACGAGTAAACATTCATTGTGGATTTAAACAAGATATATACATGGACATGATAAACAACTCTGCAAGAGAAGAAACAGAAAAAAATAATAAATAAATAATACCCTTTTGCAAATTTACCCTAAATACATACATATACTTACATTTTTTACATAAATATAGGGAGATACGAACTCGGGTCCCCAGCTACTCCAACAACCAAACTATGAAGGCATACATATACATATACATACCCAAGTACTCACATGTGTATATACATCCACACATATATATTAAACATACTCTACATTTATACAAAAATATATATTAAACATGCATATAAACACGTATAGATTTAATAAAATAAAATAAGAAAATAAAAATATATATTAATATTTATAATAATAAATATAAATATTGAATCAGACAAACCAGGAATAGAAACAGCAGTAACCTTATGAAATTAGTAAAAATGAGTTTTGCTTGTATGAGGAACTGTTTTTATTAGAACATCAACTTCTAAAGCCAATGAAACAGGTTAAAGTGAGCCTTATCGTCCATACCAACAATATTTGACTCACTGACAACAAGAATCCTGATAGTTTTTTTTAACTATCTAAGAAATGACACCTGTTTACCAGCTCACACAAATAAAACATAAACTTGCGCTTTTATTCTAATTAAAGATACCATCAAAGATCAGAAATCTGGAAATAATTTCACCACGGACACAACTCATGGTTGCAGAAACAGCCATTCCGCTTACCATAGACATTAATCACTTCTTTGTAGAACGTGGAACACCAAATATAGCTTCACAATGACTTTGTGTATTGATCGTTGTTAACCATTCTTTGAAGAAGCACATTACCCTTGTTCTTTACTAATGTGTTTTTTAAATTAAAATCGATAAAATCAGACATTAGAGAGCAGTTGATGTCTACGTTTCCGTCAATACGGTCTTAAAGCAAGCCTATTGATTTCGCGCGTGGTTCGATTCTTTCAAGGGGCTCAGGGTGCAAAGTTTTCTTCGAAGAAAAGAAAAATCTGGTATCAAGTTAAAGGCGATCTTATGCTATATATAAACAGACCAGCACCTTTGTTTCATCGCAAAACTGTCGTTGTGGATACAGTGTGACAGTTATTTGGTTATTTGACGCATCTCCACCAGCCATATATATATACTCTAAACAACAAACACATTTGTGGGTATTACCTAGATGAAAAAATACACTATTTCAGTGACCCTGTTTCAGTGTTTACAGTAAAGAAAGATTCGCAGTCTACCTGGATAAACATTCGTTCGTTCTACCTTTTGCCTCTGTAGCAAAAGCGTTGGCTCTGCTAGCCAGAGACCAAAGTTCGACTCCCGGTGGAGGCAAGCAATATTTTCTTTCTCTACATTTATGAAAAAATATATATGTACAAAGTTTCCAAAGAGAGTATAGCCGTGTCTTGTATTCAAATGTGTCATCTCATAAAGAATGTGAAATTATTTGACTTGATAGTGACCATCAGCTGTGTTTAAAGTATCACATGACAAACATACATAACAGTGTATATAAAATTATTACAATTTAGCATCAAAGGTTAAGTTGTTATTGTTGCTGTTAATTGCAAGATAACCGAGACAAAATGGCAAACGACAGGGGTACACATAAGTCTTCCCCATTGCCTATCTTTTATGTTTCGAAACCCTAGTTGTAATATTTCAGTGTTTCATATTTTTCTTTTTTGTACAATGTCTTAGCATGCTCCTTGGGCTACTTACTTAGCTAGTAAGACTTTGTTCATCAACGTGCCAACTTTAAGCTTGTGTATATATTGAAAATTATTGACGGCTGCCAACAACTTTGTGCAAATTATTTACCTCTAAAGGCCAAATTTAAGTTTAAATTACCGATTGACAGTCACATAAACATTGCTAATTCGTAAGATGATGCGAAGCAAATTTATGTGCAAAGCTAGGTTGTAGTTTCGTCGGAATTACGTAAACATGTTTTGTAAGAATTTGTATTATAGAACTTAGAAAACAAGACAAATACCAGTTTTAACCCAGTCAACAATATAGTGAAAAATCGCCTATCTGATTCATAATTGGCAAGAGAATAAATTTACTGTTTCAGAAATGCAATCCCCATTGTAAGCGACATTAATAACAAGAACACCTAGAGCAAACTCTCACAATAATGTTCTTTCTTATCTAATTGAATTGTGGCATAAAATCACACATTACTTTATATTTTCATAGATTAGATGGATTCCTTGTAATGGAAACCGTTCCGTTGTTCTTTACCAGTCTAGGTTGGTACTTTAAATCGATATATTCCGATAGAAGCAATCAATTGGAGTCTACGTTTCCGTCAACAAGGTGATAATTCTCGACTTTGACGTGGTAAATGAGATTTGTTCTCGGACATTATTGACTGTATCGAACCGACGGTGGGCATTACCCCTTTATTCTAACAGTTGGAATGATATATGAATATATGTATAACAGACTGGCAGTCTTCGGTGAGAACACAGAGGCTTAATTTTGTTTGATTTCCAAGATGTGTGTTCACCATATTAGCTAAAAACCTTTATATCATACATCAACAGCTCGGAACCTTGGTTTCGCCATGAACCTGTCTCTCAGGGTCCCTTGCCCCTGTTATTTTGGTTCTGTGACACACCTGCCAGAGACAGGTATACCCATATCCGTAGTTTACAAACAGTCTATGCCAGTGAGCAGCAGCTAAATGCGATTCTTATCATCTTAAAAGACAATAGTTGAGTTAAAAGACAAGAAGTATGGTTGTTCAGTGGACAAGAGTAACTTGATACTGACCATCATCCGTGTTTGACGAAATAATTTGTAGGTCCAATTTGATTATATATCATCGATAGACTGATAAGCAAAAAAGCATATATGAGATGGTGGCAATTGAATTTAGGCGCAAAGACTGAATATCGTTTCGGTGTTAATGCAACGACATGTTTGATAAGCATCTGATTATTGTACATGAAAGATTTTTGTTCCGACGCACGAAGGTTAATGTTACAGACACATACAGAATAATGAAGTTGAAGGTTGCAAATAAATTATTCTATAGACCCAATTTTAATTTATATTATAGACATTGTTACATAAACGTTATTAAAAAATGCAACAGATGATGCGCATTGAGTTTATGTGCAACGTATTTGTATAGGCCTATACTTAATTTCATGTCTTTTTTGTTTTTTTTTAAACAACCACGAGTCTTCGATTGTTCAACGGCTTAAAAATATAATTAATATTTAGATCCCAATCAATGATATCGTTAGATATCACATATCAGATTTATAATTTCATCAGAGAAGCAACTCTCGATTGCAGACATAGCGACTCCTGTGGCAATTAATATTAATTATTTCTATGTAGAACGAGAAACACCCCGAACAGAAGTTTAAAATAACTTTGTTTCTGGTCCTTATATTATTATGTTCTAAAGAGACACTATTTCAAAGTCTGTATGAGATAACTTGTTGAGGCATCAATTCAAGCGTTTTCTTCTTCTTTACCAACCTGTACGTAAAATCGATATAATCCGAAATGAACAGCAAATTGGAAAGTTGCGATCCGATTTGCGCAAAGAAGTTACTTCTATAGACTCAATTACCATTTATATTGAGGACAGACAGTGGCATAAACATTATACAAAGGAATATGAGGATGCGAATTGAATTTATGTACAAAGCTATATAGGGTGTAATTTTTGGGGAATACGTGTTCTTCTAATGTTTGGTCCTCTTCTAAATGAGAGATATAAAAATCTATTATAGCAACAGCCAACACTACTTGTTCATTATAGCGACGTATATCGCCTAATTCGGAAAAGTTATTACATTTAAGTACGCATCTCCTCCGTTTTTATACAACTGTAAGTCGTTTCTGTCTGCAGTTTGAACACGCTCTAATCTTGTCAATAGTAGGGGCCAATCTCTGTTGGTAGGCAAACGCCTAGTCAAGAGGAATTAGATTTAAGAAGATTATAAATCAATAAGATCCGATTGGGAGATGAGTAAGCTGATTTGTTGATGATACCGAATGCGATTGACAACTCTGGAATTGTTTACTGAGCTTCTGATTCACACGTCAGGGGACGAAATCCTAAAAATGAAGTCTGAGTGGAAAGACCGTGGAGGACAGTTTCCCAAAATGCTACCCTGAGTTTTGGGAAAATTAATTATCTTAGATCAACGTTATTTAGATCAATCAGTCTTGTGGACATTCCATACCATTCAGAAAATTCAGAATTACAAAGGTTACACAATATCTGCTGCTACACAAACTAGTGTATCGCTTGTACATCAACGATAAATAATTATTGAAAATGATATTGGCGGTTACGATCAAACTCCCAATAATAAACTAGCGAAATCGATCGTGAAGAAAATATAAAGACCAGCAAATTTTGAATTTAACAACATTAACTGTAAACGAAATGCTATAATGCTTATATAACTATAAAACGTTCATTTATAATAATTTATGAAAACATTGACGGTGAAACTAGGTCTCTGAGCTAAGGGGCATGAGGAAACTGATTTGTTGTGGTTTTCTGTTTTGTAATAATGTCTGCCAACTCTAGGCTTATATCGCTTACGCACAAAACAAACATGGAGGATTTAAACAAACTATTTCACCTAATGTGATGAAAACCAACGTTGCAGAAACAAAATAGTAATATATAATAAGTTTCTGCAATTTCCCCCTTTGCGTTACTTTATACCTACATATGCACTCGCATAAGTACCCGCGTGCAATAAATTCTTATATATGACTCCAACACCAAATTGCTACGTTAACACAACCATAAAATGTAAAGAGTTTTGCTCGGTTGAGAAATTAATGTTACTCCATGTAACAGTAGTATTGTACCTATAGTGTACATACATACACCTTGTTCTATCATAAGCCCCTGTAGCTCAATCGGTTAGAGCACTGTACCTGGTAGCAAGAGCAGCAAGTTCGAATCAATGTGGAGAATATTTTTCGTTCTCAACATTGAAACAAAACATATACTCATGCATAAATACAAACATACATATCTATTTTAAAAAGATTTAGAGACAGAAACACATGCACACCTCCACCTTTGACATACATGTACATGAACTGGTCCATACATACACCTCAACAAGGCAGCAAAGTCGCAAAACTTCAGATAGCAACGAAAACAAAATCAATTATGTAGACTCAAATTTGTCAAATTATACTGTAAGTGAATGAGGTTAATTTACCTTAGAAAATATATCTAACAGATTGTATTATATGAATTGATGCTTATATTATATTTTCTAATTATTCATTGGCTGAAATATATCGCATGGTCAATGTGTAACCTGTTGTATAGACTTGAGGTCAATAAATTATGGTGTAAACCCCATCGCCAAATTTCAACCAATCGCCGAAGGCTATCCGTTTCCTTCTTTGATTTAAGATGTCAAGATATATAGATTTGTTTCTCGGACATCAGCTGATAAGGTGTGCTAATTTAAGTATTGTCATGTTATTAAACAGGCAATGCCTTAACATAGTATATACAGAGTAATACCGAACCACAGTAGTCATACAGACCACTGCCAATAGCCTCCTTTTATATCGACGTCCGTAGGCCTATATAACTATATAAACCTCATCTAAAGTTCATAAGTGTTTAGTATTCGTCGTCAAGATTACATCGCGCTTTTTTGCAGACATTTGATCGCAAACACCTTGGGGCCGGTTTCACAAAGCCTTAGTAAATTTTCGCACACTAAGTTACTATGACACCCAGTGTTGAAGGTGTCGTCACGACAACTGAGAGTTCGACACGTCGCAAAGGCTTTGTGTTTGTTTGTTTGTTTGTTTGTTAGGAAGCGTGACGTCGTCGTATATTTGTTCACAGTATCCTAGCACAGCCTAGGTGTCCGTTTAACAAGCTATACGAGCTGGGTAATAGCTACATGAAAGTGCCGAGAAGCATGGAAGCTCCATGCGGCCATCGACAACTCGATTTGTCAATTTGTCTCGATTTGTCATCAACAACTCAATGGCCGCAACGAGCTTCCATAGAAGAGCGCAGCTATCAATAGTTATTGGGTTATTACAACAGTTGAGCTGTATCAATCAGATGATGCACCTTTTTTTCTCATCATCTGATTTTTTTGTTCTTGCCCAGGTGACATTAAAATAACAGTCATCGTCAAATGTCCATTCACTGAATACGTTTTCTTTTGCTTTTGGTCATATCATTATAAATCTGCAATTAGTAAAATCTTCTTTAAAAAAGGCACGTGCAAGAAAAAAAGCGAGTGGGAACAAACAATGATCTTTAATGATACGAATAATATGTTATAATTATTTGACTGCGCTCTTTATTAATGTAATGGGAATATAATTATTTGACTATGCTCTTTATTAATGTAATGGGATAATAATTATATGGTTATGTTAATATTAATGTAATGGGATAATAATTATTTGACTACGCTCTTTAATAATGTAATAAGATAATAAGTATTTGATTACGCGCTTTATTTATAATGTAATAAGATAATAAGTATTTGATTACGCTCTTTATTTATAATGTAATGGATAATACTTTTTTGAATACGCTCTTTATTAATGTAATGTGGTTATATTTACTTGACTACGTTCATATTAATGTAATGGGATAATAATTATTTGACTACGCTCTTTATTAATGTAATTTTATTACGCTCTCTATTAATGTAAAGTGATAATAATAATTTGACTACGCTCTTTATTAATGTAATGGGATAATAATTATTTTACTACGCTCTTTATTTATGCAATTGGTAGGAATATACCAGTGATTATATCAAACTCCCATTATATCAAATCATCTTTGAAAGTTAAATTATTTTTTGCAATTAGATCAGCCTTGTCATTATCCAGTTGATTGTTTTCACTGTCGTATAGGTTGATGGGGCTAAGAACGTGTAGGTGGTCGTTTGCGACTTAGACACCTCTGATGATATTTTGGTACCGATTGTGGTGCTGCAGGCGTCGAAGGTTTTGACGAATTGCCAAAATGACGGCAAACACGCAATGTACCAAAAACGCCATTCTAATATGATAAAAACTAACAAATATCATCAATTCTTCTCGAATGTGTGCTGTCTTCTTAGTGAAACCTGTAAACCAATGGTTAATTTATTTGCAATAAATAACGAAACTATGCGTTTGTAATCACGAGAGTAGAGAGTTATAAATGCCCAAAAGTTAAATATTTATCTTTAAGTCAAGTCACAGCCCCCAAACTGGAAACATAATGAAATATAATTAAATTGTCTATTACGCCTTACGGTTCCTAAATTGAATGGCAATGTAGAAGTTCCACTTTAATTCTCTAGGTGATCGATGTAATCACACAAGAGGATGATTGTCTCAGACATAAAGATCTCTTTGCACTCAGCACAATTCCTTATTCGTGACAGTTTCTCGACCAATTATTCCTGTTAATGATTTCCTTCTGTGCTAGAATATAATGGCTGCACAAGTGAACGAGTAGATCAGTCAGTGTTTAATGAAAGAAGTCAAAAACGATATAATAATATTACCAAAGAGCTACCTCATCATATAATGAACCAGATAGGAATTGATTGTAATTGTAGGAATAATCGAAAATAATAACTTTCAGAAAATGGAAACAAAATCGTAAAATCTTAATTTATGACGTAAGATTTGGACACCTTAGCGTATATTGATTGCTGATTTTAACATATCTCTAATGTATTATTTTAATTGGTTTTTGGAAAGCATGATATGTACAAAACAAATGCTTAACAGAAACATATCTGAAATATTTTCTTTCTTTTTTTTATTTTCTTTCTCTTTAAATTATCGGGATGACAAATAATTTTTCTTATATGCGGACCAAATTATAGCGTTTATCCCAATTACAAACATTTTTCAGTGAAGGCTTACATGATCTGCGTTTGAGAACAAAGACTTTTCCCAGAACTAATGTCACTCGATCCATAACATCTCTTACAGGTACATATACATCCCATTGACAGTATAAAGTTTTTATGTTTCAGCGAGTTTGATCGGAGTCCTAGGAAGGCACATTAATTCAGTTGCGCTTTAGACCACATCAGGCAAATACTGGCATCTTTCTAGAAAATATGGCAATGGTTCCATTTTCATCTTGGTTGATCCCAGGTTTAAGCTTCAGTATTAGAAGAAGGCGGAAACATAATTATTTCTTTCATGTTTTTGTTTCTGTTAGATGCAGATATCATTCCTTCTCAACACAGATGAATTGAAAGCTGAATATAAAGAAGGCAGCTGCAGCAATCTAGTTGCAGCGTCTGGTCTCGCTATGATTCCCTTCATCTTCGCTTACCTTCTCGGCAGAAGCGGAGGCTTTATGATTGGCTCTAGACTTAATTGACAAAGACTACCTTAATTAAGCCCGCATCTGCAGTGACACGCTGTCATGTCATTTAGCTATTAGTAGCACGGTGTCAAAACACCCAGCAATACTGTATATTCTTACTCAATAACCAGATATAGAAGTCAGTGGAGCAGAGGTAATCTTCTGTTGGATACCCACTTGTAAACCTGGAGGCAAGAGCAGCCCTCAACAATCCAATTTTCAGTATAAAATATGCTACAAAGATCTTAATCCCAGTATAAAGAAATACATATGTTAGATTTGGCACAGGATGTATTAGACAAAAATATCAACAACAAAATACACGACATACATCGTACGAAAGCAAAAGTATTATTCCGATGAAATGCCTAGAATAGATTATGTGTTTCTAACGGTATATGATAAAGGCCACAATCACTTTACTAACAAACATAGCATATATGACAAGTCAATGTTCATGATGGTTCATAATACTTAACACAGACACTAGAAATTGTGTCGAAACGTCGTTTGAAATAATAAAGAAGAAGTTGATATCCATAAAATCTGTGTTCCAATATGAAATATGTTTCCTTGATATATTGTATGTGTTCTTGAACAATGTAGGTATTGAAATCTTTGCTCAAGCCAAGTCCATTAAATAATCAGTCTGCGATATATATGTTTGCTAGATATAAACAAAAACTAATGGAATAGAAACTATCTATACTTACAATTTATAACCAGATTTTGAGCGAAGTCGAAACTTGGAGCATAGTCATTTTGTTGTTTTCCGATATCGCAAGTCCATTCGCGGCAACACCGACCGTGTACGATCATCAGTCGAGGGTTTGAACAACTTTTCAAAGACGGTCTGTTTTCTTCTTGTGGGCACAGTGATATACACCCGTACTGTCCGTTCTGGCATGTACACAACCTTGAACAATCTGGTTTAAATTGCTCACCGTCCTCATATGCTATTCCTTTAACTGAGCAGAGCTTTGAGGTTTTCGCTGCAAACAATTGGAAACAATTGGTTAGGGGAACTGGTTGCTTGAATTGTGTTTCATGTCAAACACACGGTCTGCTTGAAATAAAACACCACGATATTTAAAATTTATGCTATTGTTTGTCAATAAAAAAACATGTGCTGCCACATGTCTGCCATATCATACAATTCTATATAACATATTATAAAAATTATAAGGGCCAATTAAAAGGTGAACTGAACAAAACGCATACAGTTTCCTAAGCCGGAAACACATTAAGCAGACAATTAAAGACACATCACATATACATCGTCATGGTAGACTTCATATGTCATAATGTTTATGTTTAAATAACATTAAATGTTGTCAAATAATCAAGCTCGCAGCGTACTTTTTTCTTTATTGTGTTTACTTGATATTATTGAACAAGTTTAAAGTTATATACCCATAATTTTTCAACAATTCTGATTGGATTGATTTGAACAAGTTTTGAAGTTTTTTCATAAACTAAAGCAGTTACGTTGAAATAAAAAAAAAACTATGGTACAGGGCTTGTTCGTGCCAGGAGAAATCCTGCCATAATTCGAATTTAACGTAAAGGTGGTCGGCCATTTTCCCTGATATTTATCGACAAAACCAGTGAGCACTGCGGTGAATGACTTTACATGCAACGGTTCAACATTTTGAATCTTTTAAGGGGCCGGGATAATAACCGTTGACTTGGAGTATTCTCGGCACCTCAGAGCGTGGTCCAGAGCCTCAATTGAAAAGTCTGACAGAGTTTTTAAGTTTCTGTCTTTTTAAAATATTTGTACAAGTTTCACTTTACCTACAAACCATGGAGCGAAAATAACAAAAAAAGTATTTATATGTTAAAATAAGGATAATTGTTCGTTTCGTGATTGGCCTAGCTCGAGACTCGACTTGTGGGAGCTATCATACATTGATCGTCATATGTTCACCGTATCTTTACTTCCATTTCAATAATATTTACTTCCATTTAAATAATGCTACAACAAATTTGACGAATGCGTTAACTTACATTTACAGACCCCCTGACCATCCTCTGATGTATCACAGTACAGTCCCTTTTTGTCGTCACATCGAAACTTCCGGTTACACAGCTCCCCCTGTTGGCGAGCACACATATTACAACATCCGCAGCCATCTTGGATTACGTTGACTCCGAAACGACACTTGAGCTCGTGTAATGCACAGTTACATGGTAAACGGCAATCCAAGTCAAACTGGAAAAAATAGCATAACCCGAAAATGTATGTTAAGGAAAACCATTGACTAAAATGTGTCTGTTTACAGAAACTATTCGGGAAATGACCTTGCTTAGGAGTAGTGGTTGATAATGTAATCAAGTTAAGTAATTGGAAAGGACACATCCTTTGGGAAAGATCTTTCTAAGTGATGAGGGTGGTGAGCGTTGACCATCCCCTAAAATTTCGACATGGCAGCATAAAGAAAACTTTGAACTATATGGAATTGGAAGGCTTTGGACAAATGAGAGCAAAAATTCATCCCGTCATCCTCATCCTCATTAAATTCTCGACGGAAAAAATGTTGATTTTCCTTCGTATTCCGACGTCGCCATCTTGTTTTAAATTGGTGAGACTATTGCATGTTACTGATGGATTTTATACTGAATGCATACCACTTCTTTCAAGAATTGATAAGAACGACAGAATTTCTAGACATCAACATTTTAATTTCACATCTTTTTTAACAATTTGTCAAGGTGGGGAGACTTGGTCCAGAGCCTTTGACGACGGGCCTAGTCTCGCCATCATGAAGCCGCCAAGACAACTTCACGTGACGTATCGTTAGATTAGGTGCAAAATAGGAAGTAAATATTGCAGTAAAAATAAATATAAGAATATCACCTACCGGTAAATAAATTATTAAATAAATAAGCATCCCCATGATACTAAGTAAATAATACAGATGTTAAATAATTAAGTAAATAAACAAAGAAAATAGTATATATTAACATTAATATAGACTTCTAGCCAGATAATTTGTCCATAGATAAAAATTAACCGGTTTCAGCTGCATTTAGAAGCTGTCCACATAACAAAAGCATGACAAATATGGATTTTCAACTTCTGGGTATTTCGATAAGCGACGTTTCCACCTATAATGCTATTTTATAGGATTTTATCTAGGCCGAAAAGTCTCTTATCAATGAGATTTGTAATCATTGCTTGAAAACGGTCTTAGTATCTAAGCCGAAACGTCGCTTGTAAATATATCCAGAAGTTAAAAATCCATTTTTGTCATGTTTTCGTAAGATAAAAAATAAACCTAAAAATTAAACAAATACTCACCATCAGAATATTTAGGTAAATATAACTATAATTAACTATGGTTACGTAGATGGTTAAATACATTAATAAACAAGCACCATTAAGATTATCATTTGTATATCCTCCTTATCAGAGTTGAGATCTCACCAACACACTTTATAAACAGATGTTGTCCCCACTTGATAAACATTATACTATAATAAACGCTTTTCTGTCTCAATAGAAAACGTTTTTGTGTCGTAAACACTTAAGCGCTTTAAAACAAACACTTCATAAAC
>JAVFBZ010003090.1:4986-20056 GCA_032466195.1 Katharina tunicata
ACCGTTAACAACGCTGGCAACATGCAAGACAAGACGAAACATTCACACAACGTAAACAAAAACAGGACACCACAACAAATTGGAATCCTGTGCCCCTTAGCCCAGAGAGCACCAGGACACAGGAGGTTCCCAAACAGCCCCTAACGAAACCCCATCGTGGACCGTTTTTATTGGTGATACTGAAGCGAAAACCGAATTGAACGAAAATTTAACACCCATCTAAACTGACAGTTTGTCTTATATTACCGGAAGTCGGATAGAATCAAACATATAATTCTCACGGGATTAACTAGATGTCAAATCGAAACGCATAGAAAGGCTTAAGAATCATTGGATCACCTTTGTTTTACACCAAACGATGTGAAAGTTTTAGCAGCGGTAGGTTCTGGTTCCATTCTCAACGCCAAGGCTTACGAAGTATTTTATCACCTTTTGCACTCAAGGCGATAATTAGCGGTATCCAAGTTTTTACAGTGGTGGTTTCGGGCTCGATTCTTTATAAAGTCTTTGTCTCCTGGGGTGTTCTACTAGTGCCCTTACCAGTCCAAATGCGACCACACACACCCCTTAAACGCAGGCCAGACGTACTTACGTACATATACCCATACATATGGGCCTACATTACAATTTATCGTGAATAATAAACTTTCGTTTTTGAGACGCCTTTGCCAGAGTCAATTAAACGAAACCCGAGGTCAAATGCTTATTTAGCCAAGTTGTGCCACTTGATGTCAGATCTCGCCAAATCACGTGTAATCTCAAGAGAATTTGTAAGCATATCGCAGAAAATACGTTATTGCTTTTCGCCTTACATAAATATGAGTGCCAGTTTGAAGATTTATAATAGTGTTCTTGATTGTGTTTAAAAGGGCACCTGCGGGCCAATCAAGAAACGGTATAGTTTTTATGGAGAATCGATCCAGAAGTTGCCGATGCGAGTACTAATCATGACTTGACGTGAGATAGGGCAGCTATAGTGCCAGTTGGACGTTGATAACATGCTTCTTGCGCCTTGCTGCAGGCCGCTACTATACTTGGTATAAAATCTCGTGAAATCCCACACAAAGGCGTCATGCGAAATTTTCTTTCACAACATTAAACATATATATACCAGCCTAGCTTCAGGTTTGTTAGTCTTCTAATACATGAATAGCAAAACCTTGTACCTTAAATGATAAAGCCTCTTTAACAGAGACCCATCATAGCGTACAAGAAGAACAACACTCTCAAGTACCTCTTGGTTGAGACTAAACTCCCTTCTGTATCAGATATCCCATATAACTGCCCTGCCCTCATCTTCACTGGTAGGCTAATGGGTCTAAACCCATATCTAAATATCTATGGGTGTTACATATTCGCCACATATGATCTCCTCAATTTACATGTTACATGTATTTCCTTTTCTCGAGATGCGCCAATAGGTTATCCAGAACAACTCGAGATTCAGGTCTATCTAGAAACTTGTCTCTGAGAGCTTATCTAGAAAATGAGATGGTTTATCGGGTTTAATTAGTCGATATCCCTGTGCCAGTGTGATTAATTTTGACAAATATATATATTTATATATATAATTATGGTAGAGGGGCTTTATGTGATTAGATTTAAAAGGGGTACGTTTTTGAAAGGTCGAGATTCGAACATCGATGTCAAAACGTGTGTTCTTTATGATCGTCGGGTGTGCAATTGCTTTTATTTTCAGCAACACCCGAGCTGTTCTTAACAGCGTATTATATCAGAAATCGCTGTTTGTGAATAGCCTATTTAAGCTATTTACTGAAACATTTTTATTGCGACAGGCTTAGGTTAACTTTAACTATGTCATCTGATTACCAAAAGTGTCTGAATTCGTCATAAAAGTACTTGCACACACGCCTAAAAACACCCCCTGGGGTAGATAACTATCTATTTAAAAAAAAAAAGTAAAACATTTATTCTTCATACTAAGAAAGAGGCTGTTTAAAATGCAAAGAGATGATAATATTTACCAGCTATTAACGTCAAAATAGTGTTGTGCCATCATTAATTAAA
Source organism: Katharina tunicata (assembly GCA_032466195.1). Taxonomy (NCBI): domain Eukaryota; kingdom Metazoa; phylum Mollusca; class Polyplacophora; order Chitonida; family Mopaliidae; genus Katharina; species Katharina tunicata. The sequence goes on from JAVFBZ010003090.1 coordinate 7,015, forward strand.
ACTGCCTTTTGAAGTTACGTGAGACCGGAAGTAGGGTATTGCGGGTCTGTTTTATGGGAACCAATGTCAGATTAACCTCTCGCCTCAACATTTCACATAATTATATATTGTACAGGGACAGTAAAAATATAGAACCACCCACAAGACAGCTTCCTCTCCCCTCCCCTCCCTCTACCCGCACAATACTCCCACCCAACTATACCCTCTTCTCCACTCTCATCGACCAACGAGGAATGGACCTGACCTTTCTTAACAAATCGGTATCGGGTTGCCTCTTTTCTCAGAGAGCACCAGTTAACAAGAAACTCACCACCCGACCACCAGTTTTTTTTAATTCAACAAAATCAGAAATAGCTTCGTTTACTAAGAGTTGAACCAGTTCGAATGAGTTTGAATGACGATGCCATTATCCATGTGCCTTCAGGAATTTAGGACAATTAACCTCTGCTGCGTTAATTGGTGGAGTATGATGTCCGTGTGTATGGACTTCTTTAAACGGGTCTAAAACCAATCGGCGAAATCTCGCGTGATTTCTCGATGATTTACCGTGATATGTGTAAGAATATGCGTGGAAATCTTATAATTTGTTCGCCGGAAGCCTATTTACCGCCGTATGCACAGTAACAACATAAGCACACATGGGGTTGTTGAGCGAATTCCATATGGTTTTAGATGCACAAAGTTTAGTTTAGGAGTAAACTATGCCCTGCATGTAAAACAAATGGTTAATGTGCAATCTGTAAACATTTGCAGTTTTACCTATAGGCTGGGAAAATGTTCCCGCCAAAATGTCGAGAATCGTATCACATCCGAGATGGTGTGCGCTGTACATTCGAGGACTTGCGAGTGGTTCGTTCCAGCAGAATAACGTCCCTTTTCACATACACCAGATACACAAATCCACCAGCAGTAGCTACAGCGTTAATAGAGAAGGCAATCTGGCCGTTTACTTGATCCATATTGACAATGTTGCGTTAAGACCCCAATACATCCTGTCCCCCTCTACCCCTTTACCCCCTACACTTAGAGCCCAGCGTGGAGGTAGATGGGGGGGAGTGCCCTGGAATTTGAACAATATCAACACATCGCTTAGAGCATCAATAAAACTTCCCGATACAATTGATTGTAACAACTGTGGCAGGTCAAAGGTCGTATAATTTTGTTGAAATATTTGTTAATTACATTTGAAAAAGTTAAATTAACAGTTAATTTAAAATCAATGGAGTTAGCTTCTGTATGGATTTACTTAACAAAAAACAGCTCCCAAGCTTGTCGGGTTCCGCATCACAAGACTAGCTATTAAATGCTACACATGCGTATCTGAATATACAAATGTTAAAGCGGTCCCTTTGACTTAGGTTTATTAAACTGGCTAGCCAGGATGTATAAGTTTAAACAGCGATATGTCATAAATAAGCTACTTTTCAAGTTTTATGGACCGTTGCTTTCGTATCGCCTCATATATTGCTCAGAAATGTCCACACATATTTGCTAAACGGGACAAACTTTCATTACACGTTATTTGAAACCAAAGTGTGAAGTTAATTTGTAATAAGTCTAGAGTATATATATTGTATTATTACTAGAAATTTAGTGACATTTGATGAAAAACAATTTCATCTGGGATGGTGGACGGAAACAATGACTAGAAGTAAATTTCGTTTGATAACTTATTATTAGAAAATGTTATGCCCTTTCTAAATGCTGGTTGTTATGACAAATGTAGATGTACAAGAAGACATGATGTTGCTAATGTATGGGTATATAAGAGAAGTTTTCCGGAGTGCGGAGTTTGCGGGGTGGTTTTTACGAGGTTTCTTCCCGGTTTTCCACCATAGACCGGCACAGCAAATTAATAATTAACAATTAGTCGTCATATAGGTGACATAGTCTTGGGTTCGACGTTAAACACCAATCAAACAAACAAACAAACTAATGTATGGTGAGACAAATATCCCCCCCTCTCCCCCCTCTCCTTCCCATTACACCCCTTATTTGTAGCATCACCTGGGCAATTGAAAGATGTCTGGTAACACAAGCTGATATTATTTTGTTAGTTAGCTTAATCCCAGAGCAGAATCTATAAATAAATCAACATTGACATTACGCCATGGAGTTATATGTATACAGCTGACACGGTGAACAATTGAATACAATAAGCGAACAATGGAAATACAAGGATGAGTTTAGAAGCGGTATTAAATCTGTATGCAGTTATTGGGTATTTTTTTTATCACTCCCTATATGATGACAATATAACCGTTCCAGACAAACCATAGTTTTTGCTTCTTAAATCGTAGTTTACGGCGTACTTTAAGTTATATCATTCGCGACACGGCATGTCGGCCTTGTGAGTAAAAAACAATCCCAACCACGAGAGGCCGCCGGCCAGTGGCCAAAATCCCTTTACATACAATAAGACAATGTGTCAATCACTGACCCGGGGTTGCTTTCACAACATGTCGTACGACAATAACATTTCGTACTATATAACGCCTATAGTTTAACGAGACGTAATTTTATCGTACGATATATTTTTGTCGTATGACATTTTGTGGAAGTGGCCCACGTCAATTTTCCCTTCAGAAAATTCCCTATATTGATGTCAGGGGTATGTCAACCCCTGCCAAAGCTATGTTCAAAGGCATTCTGTTAATTTATATTTAAAAGAGACAGAAGGTTGAATTCTGGCGTAATAAAAAATGGTTAACTGGTCTAAATATACCTGCTTTGTTTCTGAAAAAAAGTTGTGTTTACCTAGTATATACATTTTTTGAATACGGCTATTCACTTGTAGCTTTGCTAGACAAATTGTGCTGTCGTTTATTATAATGGGGCTACAATCAATCATTGATCAATGGACACCTTTGTATAGCCTCCATTGCGTCTTATCAAACACACAGTGAGAAAAAAACGGTAGGCCATTCTGATGAATTGAATTTCTGTGGGAAATTGGTCGTATTCTCACAGAGCGTTCCCTGTGTAGGTGTGCGCAACGGATGCAAAATAACAACTATATTATCATTTCTACAACGGTTCAAAAACTTTGACGCATTTTTGTTTGACATTTTCAAACAAACAATTGCTTCTATAAAAAAAAAGCATTTAGTCACATTTTCACAGCAATGAGTCCCACTTTTTCCCAAACAATTATAGCCCAGTTCTTCCAATTTTCAATTCGCAGGTGTTAGCCACGATCCGTGAATTCTGCTATCCCACACATCGCGGTGTTATGACGGCTGGCCGCGTGACCTAGTTTAAAAGTTTGACCCAGTTTCAGAATCGTCCTTCCGTACAGCCTGTCACTGAGGCCTACAATGTCACCTGCAATGTATGTGGACATGTTTTTTTTATTCTGCCAGTTTAATTTATTTTGACTGGAAATATAAATTCAGAACATTTCACAGAGTTGGTAAGGTTAGCTCAGGGCAGCGGGTTAAGAGCTGTGTTTTTACTCCACACGCAAGTCAGAGTATCGACAGGGTTTAGAAGTCCTGTTGACATTCCCTATGCATGTGTTTGTCCTTACAGGTCAGACTGGCAAATAAAAACGAGCATTTCCAATATGATAAACAATGTAGTCGATGACTGCTTTACAAATATCCCTCATCTACTGGGAATAGTTTCCGAACAGGCCGTGCTATGTGCATCTCCGGACTGGAAGCAAACAAGCGGAAAACTGGGGCCGAGAGGCGCGATTCTGGCCTGCATCGCGCCACGTTCAGCGTGTGTTTGTCCCAAATATCAACCTGTCCATTCTGATAACAAATCGGTTCTATTAATGTCCAGATAGCCCAATGAATCAGAACTGGACAACAAACGAAACAAAGACAAAGATATGTTTGCTTCCAAAGGAACCTTAACGTGGGGAAACCAAATATACACCCCGGCACAAACGGTCAAGCGATTTGGGCGAGGTGGCCGCAAATGGCCGACCACCTAAACAAATGCCGATTTCCAAGCCAACATGAACAATGCAAACGTCTGCTATCCCATGTCTAGCACAAGTAATACATGCACGATAGAGCCTATAAGTCTAATAATAATTACACCTTTATGATCGCATGTTGTTTCCCCAGGCCATGCATAATCAAATTGCTATAGGTAATAAATATATATATATATATAAACTGATTCGAGATAACTATTTAAAAAAATCATTAATTTGAGATTTTTACTAAGATTAAACAATAATCAGTTAGTTTATCAACAATAACCACAAGCTATTTTGAAGATGACTAGAAACTGGTGCTTAAATATAGGCCTTCCCACTAGCCGTAAATCGCTGTAGAAGAAAATTAAACAGCTGCAGTTGTCAAAAGAGGTATTAAAAAGTCGTCGATTCCCTTGGTGCAAATGTAATATTTAAATCAGTGTTTTAAGGGAATAAGTGTCTTATTTGATGGTAGGTTATACCTTAGTTCACAGATTACGTGACAGTTCAGTTGACGTGTGAATTCTACGGTGGTGCAGTTACACCATGTGTTATTGGCCTTCGATAGGTTATGTTTCTTAAACGAAACATTCTTATCTTTGAATGAATAACAGCATGAATATAATTTGGAAACATACTGCCCTGCTTAGTCAGAAGGCGGTGAAGCAGAATTAGGCTTGCATATTGTTTAAGAGCGTTCTTTCAGTTATTAACAGGCCACAGCTCTGACCAGTCTTGATAAATAGTCACATATATAGACTAACATAAGATGTTAGGGATAAACAACTTCTGGTATATTTTCGGCGCAAAGTTTCGGCCTATATAGATGCTTAGACCGTTTTACACTCAATGATTCATATCGTCGTATCAGGCCGAAACGTTGCGCCGAAAATATACCAGAAGTTGTTTATCTATATAATATCTTATGTGTAATTCTAAGTGTCTCGACTTCTATATGCCTCTTGAAGAAGTCACAGACATAGTGTCGTAGGGATGTAATACAGGTACCGGATTAGATAGCCCGATAGATGATGTCGCGTTGGTGGCAATCACCGGATAAAAACAGCGGTCGAAACGCTTGGTGAAGGGCCATATAGATAAGCAGGACTGTTGTTCAGCTGGCTTCCATAGTGACCACTATACAGGATGACAGGTTCGAGCCCACGTTTTGAAGTAAGGTGTCCGAGGACTGCGCAGATCTCGTGGTGATTCTTACGAGGTTTCTTTACGATTGTCAATCAAACACTTCCAATCCAATGCACAGTCGTAATATAAGTGAAAGAAACTCTTAAGAACTCTTAGGTCAGACACAAGCACATAAATTAGATTGATAAGCAGTTGTTTCCACCTGTCGACCCATATAGGTATAGAAGAGAAGTTTTTGCCAGGTTTTTCACCATACACACACTCGGAAATCCTCGAATGTATACAGCGCATGCACATAATCTCGGACTTGATACGATTGATTATCGCCATTTTGGCCGGAACCTTTTCACAGCCTAGGTAAAACTGTCAATGTAGACAGATTGAACAATTTCCATTTGTTTTGCATGCAGGACATAATTTACTCCTCAACTAAACTTTGTACATCTGGAGCCATGTGGAATTCGCTCGGTCGCCCTATGTTTGCTTATGTGTTTATGTGCATGTGGCGGTAAAAAGGCATCCGGCGAACAAACTGTATCATTTTTTAGGCATATTCATGCACCTATCACGGTCGAGCTTAGTGATAACAGCGAAATAACGAGAGACCACGCAAAGTTTTGCCGATTACCATACACCGGCAACGCAAAATTGTCATAAAATTACAATACCTATTCATTATACGACGTTAAACACATTTAAAATAAAGTTTTTCTGAATGCGCGTTAAGGTGCGAATAGGCTTCCATATTTTGACGGCGGCAAGTTGACAGCTTCAAGGGAGAAATGCGGGGGAGTTAGGGTAAATGTTACCAAGCTTGAATCTGCCCCCTAGGATTAGCAGTGACGACAATTAAACTTAATACAAACAAAAGTACTACCGCTAACAACATATCAACTCTCAAGCTTGACACATCACTGGGAATAACTCCAGACATAAGAAGTAATTCCAGATAAAACATAAGGGTAACTGCAGACACCAGCAGACTGTTTGAAGATGTAAACGTTTACAGTCAAATTTATTCGTTCAAACTTAAGAGTTAGTCGAAATTAATAAACCTTAAAAACGAGAGAGAAAAAAAATGTTTTTTAATTACTATTATAATGATCAGATAAAAATTTGATTATATTGCGTTTGTTTGCGGTCTAATTTCAGCGTATTTCACTTACACAACCCTGGGCTCCTCCGGCACTTGTTTCAAAGAGAACCGGGGCATAGACGAAGAATTATTGTCTTACTTTTATATAAAACGAAACTGAAACCGCAAATTATCTTAAATTTACATATTATTCTGTGATTAAACTAGAAATAAACTTGTCCTGTAATTCAGTTCTTCGGCTTGACACGGTCCAGACCCCATCACGTGACTGACCAATTACAATACGAAAGAAATCTATACGAAAATATATCTTATTGAGGCGCTACAAGGCAAAATGCACATCTCTTTTTGGTTAATTGTATTGTCTAAATTACACTTTACTTTAAAATACAACCAAACAAGAGCCTAAAGGTTTTGGGATGGATATATGGACCTAAACGAGGTTTTAGGAGATTATATGTTTGTCCTATTTAAACGCCTGTGGGGAGTGGTTATAAAAAGTTATCATTATGTTCATCACGTGGTCTCACATTTTACGACAATTGTTTTTTTGTTTGTTTATTCACCAGTAAATACAATTATTAACTTATATAGAATAGAAAGGTGAGAATAAAGTCTATTAGACTTGTTCTATTAAACTGTGCTGATTTTTGTTGGCACTTGTTATGTATATGAATGCATCTTAATTGCAATCAGGGGTTTAGAAAGAACTTTCCTTTACGACAATCGTATCTCACAATGTACAACAAAAGTTTCCAAATGTTTCTCGGGATTATAAATAGGTATGAAGAACACATGTCACCCACGAGATAATACAGGCAAAAAGTAAACCAACTACCAATTTTTAAAACACCAATTGAGAAAGAAAGTTCCCCGTCTAACAAAGATATCCGCAGTACAAAAACAAGTTTTGCAACAACACATGTTGAATCGGCCAGAAGAATAGTAACAATCATCTAAAATGGCGCTTACTAAGGATATTAAAGAATATCGATCACAGTCAATCCGCCCATTCTCGCGTGATTTATCGTTATTTTGCTGTCATCACTAAGCTCGGTCGTGATAGGTGTATGAATATGTCTCAAAATGATACACTTTGTTCGCCGGAAGCCTTTTTATCGCAGTATATGCACAATTAACACATACACAAACATGGGGTTAACGAGCGAATTGCTTATGGCTTTAGATGCACAATGTTTAGTTTCGAAGTAAATTGTGTTCTGAATGTTAAACAAATGGAAACTCTGTAATCTATCCACATTGGCAATTTTACCCACAGGCTGTGAAAAAGTTCTGGCGATGATCGTATCAGGTCCGAGATGTGCGCTGTACATTCGATGACTTCCGAGTGGCTTAATAGGGACACGTCTTTAGCATATGTTGCAATAGCTAAAACAATTTTGTTGTATTTTAGGACAACTTCGCGAGATCTTACGATAACAAAAGTGCAAAACTCTTTGTACTCTTTGCAGGTGGGGGGTATAACGAACGAGATATGTGTTCAGCACTAAAGACTTCCTTTGAAACACTTTATTTTCAAATAATCTCGATGAGCAATCATCCTTAATTACTTTTTTATAATTAAGTCTTCTGACAATAAATAGTTGATATGACATCTTTATCAGAGCAGTACGTTTATTTATGTTTTTCTTCACACTAAGGTAAATTAAGCGTGTTAAAGCAGCACCTTGCATTACGTAATGTATTTGACAGATTTTCAGTACATGTAGTTCATGTGTTTCACTTATTTGACGAGACGACTTTGCATTTGCATTGCCAGTATTTGAAGGAAATCCGGCATGCCATGCAGCCCAATCGGTGCAGGAAACCACCGTAAACGACGCTGGCAACATGTCAGGCAGGGCAAAACATTTACATAACAGTAACAAAACAGCACACCACAACAAATCGGCATCCTATGTATGTCCCGTCAGCTCAGGGAGCACCAGGGCACATTAGGCTCCCACCCAATCACCCGCTATATACACCCAAGGGAAGGGACTCAACGAAATATTTTCCAAGCTCGTATGTTTTCGTTGACAATTTTGTGAAATGAAGTCGTTTGAAAACTTGACATGAAGAGTTCAACGAGATATTTCACGTGACGCATCACGGTATTATCAGCTCAATAAGACGGAGTGTGATCGATCTGGTCCTTCAGTAAACCGTATGCATCAGATATGCCAATATATACTATCACACGACTTATCGAACTAGAAATGCATTAACACTGTAGTAAATACAAGAACAAAAGTCCAATTCCATCATTTACGTGTAGTTTAACATTTATTTTCTTATATTTGCATGCAAGTGACTACATGGCGGACTTCCAGAAAGATAAATTCCTTATTTTTTTTTAAAAAGTCTACAATATGGTCACTTTACACGTACAGCAGACATACACGTACATACATGGCCGTATTAAGTAATTGTAGAAAAACACTTTTAAAGTTATAGTATGAAAACGAATCAAAAAGTAAAAACATACATTGAATCTATAAAAAAAGTAAAGTGTCTTGCTTAGGGTAAAATCAGGGACTCCCTGGTAAAAATGATAGCATTTAGAGCACCTGTAATGCAATTCTTCTAATATCAAAAAATATTGTCATCGGAAAGGTTTGTATCTTGATAAACACTGGACTTATTCTGAGTCTACGAACAAATCATTCTCCTAAAGTATAACAATTAATTGTACTAAAAACAAAAAAGACCAATGCATTGCATGAAATTGCAGAGCTGTATACCTAGAATCTCTGTACCCGGGCTAGGTTTGAATTACCCTTAAGGCGCGTGCATTCACACACGTGCCATTTGTAGTAACGACTTTAGGGGGTTACCCTTATTTACAGCTCTTTGATTGGTCAGTATTTGTCAGGTAAAATCTCGGCCAATCAAAATGCGTCTTATACGGGGAATCCCCTAAAGTCGTTACCACAAATCGCATCGTGTGAATGCAACTTAAGGTATATAAGGTTAGTTTTCGGGTGGAAGAGGAAATCGTTGGTTGTTTTTCTTTTCTTCAAAGTTACTTCCTGGTATTCCCACTTACACCAAAGATGTCAGTGAAATACCTTTGACTACGACGTTAAACACCAATCAAATAAATGAATGTACCTAATCCCGGGAATGTTGTCCTTCAAAAGAGATGTAATAATGTTAATGTTGAGGACTCAAGGCAGAAGAGATGTGTCAAGTTTACACATCTAGAAACCGGTCTTTTTGTTTATTAGGGCCTTTGTTAATTCCATTATTGACTATTATGCTGCTATCTGGGAACCGAAAACATCAGCTTAGCTTTACTCAAAATAGAAAATGTTGACGTTTCTAATACTGTCTTTGAGCCCAACATAATTATCATCTCTGAAAATCTTCATACCCCTAGAACTAGCTCAAGAATCCATAGCTACTATGATAAAGATACGATGTTAGATCTCAGGTGAAAGCCATGCCTTAATCTTTCTCTAGTCAAGGCCTAAATATAACCTGACCCACCAAGTCTTACGAAATAGGGCATCGGCTGAAATGCGCCGTGTTTGAATCTTCTGGACTTCACCAAGGCGTTACAAATCGCTCTTGAAGTACTTGAAGATTTCGGATATACATATACGTTTGATTATTTTGCTCATAACAAATTTGAGACCTTTGAGTCCTTTCCAATTGTTCTATTATGGATCTTGGAAATCAATTGTTTGTTTGATTGGCATGATTGGTGTTTAACATCGTACTAATGGTTATTTCACTCACATGATGGCGTGCCAGCCCAATAGGTGAAGGAAACCACCCTTGATGACACTGGTAACAGATACAGACACCACTACTAGGACATGACTCAAAACAAGATGACACAAGCACAACTGTAACCTGTTCCCCTAACGCCCCTTAGCTCAGAGTGCACTAGGGCCAAGAAAACTCCCAGCCAACAACCCACGTGTACAATGTAAAATCTTGGTAACTCGATTATTTAAACCCTGGAATGTATATGCTGCATGATCTAATCGTGCGCTCCTTGACATGTGGATGCTCAACAAAATAGAACAATTTCACAAGATATTTTGATTTATTTTGTTTCTCTTTGCTTTAGCTTATAAACAGAACTTAGAATATTTCACGAATACCGGGCAGTGCCAGCTGAATGAATAAAATAAAAAAAAAAACAAAAAAAAACCCCTAGCACACCCTACCAAGTTATGGCGAGAAACGAGACACATCTTTGTGAATTGTTGTGCCCATAAATAACTTATCGCCGTGGGAGAAAATGTGAAAATTACAGGGTCACATGCTTATAAAAGAGTGGGAGTACCCTTTCTAGGGCGATCACTAGAACAGTATCAATCCCCGTGGGTAGTACTTTTGGAGCAATATTCCACACAGTTATATATTGAACAATTTTGTTGTATTCGTACAAACAAGTTTTGTAATGATAAATGACACCAATGCTAGTATGTAATATGTAATATGTATGTATGTAGATATGTTTATTTACAGATAGTGAAATAGGTACGGGTAACCAATATGTTGCCCGACGAATATGTCTAATGACCCAACATGGAGTTGACCTGGTTTTTTTTTAATGTATATAATTTTGGTTACACACACATAGCCTATTGGCAGTCTTCCCTGTGTTGAAGGCCTTATTTCAACCATGTACAAAATCTGATGAAAACCAGACGTAAAAAGATGCCTTATACAGGTATAAATTTATGAAGAATATTAAAACTGGTCATCTGGATATATACAACGACCAGTTTTAATATTCTTCATAAATTTAAGTTGTGTACCTGGATGGCTGAAAATGTTCATTCCTATTATACAGGTATAGTGTTACCAAGTTAGATCAGACAAGGCTTTGATGACTGATAGGTTTGTATAGTTCACCATTCACATCCTGGTTTCATAAACTCTACCAGTCGACCACAAAAAGACAGCACAATTGTGACAATTTACACAAAACAGAAACCAAACAAAAACATATGTAATGATCTTACAAATATGCAAGTTGCAGAAATAATAAATAAGTAGCTTTTTTACTCCTTTATATCAATTATCAGCAAAGGTACCAATCAATATCCAGCTTATAAAACTAAAAAATCATCATATAACCAAACGTCTACCATAATCTCAGAATAAATATGCAAAAGAGAAAAAAGAAATCTGAAATAGGCATGGGAGGATTTGGTTCCCAGATCAAGCAGAAATAGTCTCATTTTCTTTGTCTCACCTCATAGAACACTCATAGTTTTTTTCACCTGTACATCTGCGGTGCCTCGTGGTGTACAAGAACACTACTTACTTGTCCATACAAAAAGGGAGACTGTGAAGCCTTCCCTTCAGTCATAGTTTTAAATAGTAGAATTAATCACCTCTTCTTGTCTGTTATACACAAAATGAAATGTAAGGAGACTGAACTAATGATGAATACAGGTGATATTGTCAGTATCTAAAAACTGAAGTGAGGTGGTCCTTGGTGAGGGATGTCACAGTGATTCATCTTGGACTACATCATTAATATCATTCCTTCGAATGTCTAAATTATCCAATATGAAACAAAGATTGACCAAGTTTCTTCCAAACTTTAAAATTGTTCTCCAAAAGACATATTTTTAAAAAAAGATTTACGTTTTCTGTGACAAAGCTGGTCCTCAATTTCGGCTGACAGAGTCCTTCTCAACAAGTTTGTGTCTATATATCCTCAAATTGTTTGCTTTCACAAAATGCAATTTCAAACCCTTTCTAGTTACAAGAAGGATTCCATGCATGTCCATGGCACAAAAATATCACTCAAGAAAGTGATTAAAATATGTTCCATACACCTAGGTATTAATTGACCCAGGCTGGCAAACACTTTCACTATCAACAACTTTGGAAGCCACAGAAGTATGGATGGTCCAGCTATGGTTTATTGCACTCCAGTCTTAAATCAACCCCACAGTGTTCAACTGTTTGTGTCCGTATCTGATCCTTCGTTTAGATCGTCCCTTGTGATCTCAGGATTGTTATTATTGTCCTCTTCGTTTTCGTTATTCACATTAAACGAGACACTATCACTGCTATCCGAGAGATCATTACTTGCCGTCTCACTGGAAGTCCTACGATCCTTAGGCTGGTAATCCGTAATGACCACGGTCACACTGCCAACTGTCACCGCCATGTGTGAAGCTGTACTTCGATCTATGTTCTTCAGTCGTGGAGATCTAAAACAAACATTATTTGTTTACATTTATAACACATTTCAGACGAGAAATAAAAATTGTGAAGGTCTCACAATTTCGTGGAAGCTGAGGGAGATAATGTGACACGTGTACATACTCGTCCATAGCAAATAAACCAGGCAAAACTCTTTAGGAGTAGATTTAAATAACATCAGTAGACAGGTTACAAATTACAGGCTACCCTCAGCCTGGTCTTGCATATAACCTACACTGAAGCTATGTTGGAGAAGTTCATCAGACTGATTTGAAGATAAGGCCAGGATTTAGTGGGGTTTTACACTGTACTTAAGGTTAGTTCACTAATATGACCTAATGCCAGCCAATCGGGTGAATGTAACCACCCTAAGCAAAGTCGGCAACATGGCAGACACCAAAATTCATTACAGGACACCAAACCTAGTATGCTTAGCTCACTCAGAAAGCTCTCACACAACCACCCGAGGTAACCCCTGGAAAAATGAGAGTACATTCCAGTATGCCTATCAATTGTTTGTTGACAAACATGTATTGCAAAAGAGATATCCATAACACTAGATAACCACGTGTATGTATGTATAACAACTAGTAAGATATGATTTCGCATATCCTTTTCAAAACAGACTGAACAAAAACAAGTTGAATTGTTTGTAGTTTAACTTCAACTTCAGGCCATATCGC
>JAVFBZ010003090.1:20156-31058 GCA_032466195.1 Katharina tunicata
CAGATGTATACTCTCTAAACCAATGTGCTGAATGTCCGGAATAATGCACATACATGTATAGGTTTCAAGCTCATTAATAAAGAGAAGTTTATTATCCAACAAAGATGTTCAACTAATTATTGATTCTGTTTTCGATTGTACGTCCCTTAAATTTAAATTTCACAGTTTCTTGCGAGTTTTATTTAATGTAAGCTTTTTAAACTAGCATCATACAAAGGCTATTTTACTTAGCTCTCTTCACGCTAACCTTCAAAGAAAACCCGATACTGATCCTTATGGAAAAGACAGTTCATAAACAACAATGACAATTCTGTATTCAACATTGAAGTACACACGAGACATTTTAAAAGTAATAAAACAATAGAAATAGTAGAAATAGATCAATTAGGCGCATACATATACTGTTTTGATGTGTGCTATGTTATGGTGTCTCAACTCCATGTTATGTATTATTGGAAAGCCAATAATTACAGGTAGATATTGATAACAAAGATATCCCAGTAGACAGTGTTTGAATACAGACATTTTAATAAACATTTTTGACAGTTACAAATCATTCAGGTTATGTTGCTGTGCCCTGCCATGAGAAGGAGAGTTGAGATTGTGTGACGCAACTGACATACCCTTTCCCCTGTTTCGATGAACCAGCACTTAAAGGGTCTTTTCTTAGTTTTTCTTTTTTCAACGGTCCGGGAGGAGGTGTAGCAAACTGGGGCCCCACCTGTTGGGCGACCATCTGTGAGTTTATTCTTGGCTTTCTACAATAGATCAAACAGTTACAAATCTCAGCATTTTTCAAAAAGATATTACATAAAGGCTTCCCACCCACCAAGACATAACTCCGGCCAATAATAACTAAGCGTAGGTGTTAACTACAAAAAGCACATGAGGATTAACAAAGAAGGAGTTATCTATAAAGACATACATGTAACAATAACATTATAACACAGTTGACAAGTTAGACCTTTATGAGTTATGACAGTTGGTGACATGATGTGTCAAGGTATCTCAAATATCTACCACACAAACCACAAACATATCTTATTCTAGTAGGTTTTCGTAAGCTGGTGAACGGAACCTGTATTCAAAAATGTTGGTTACTTCATGGATTGGTGCTTAAGGTTATTTCACTCATGTAATGGCATACGAGTCAAAGTGATTGGGGCTTTACGCCACACTTAAGGATACTTGATTGACCGCATACCAGTCTGATCGGTGGAGGAAACAACCTCAACCAATGATGCTGAAAACGCAGAAGACACTACAATACATTGAAAGGACGAAAAACATTATCAAACAGGAAGTATTTGGCAAGTGACAGTTTGGAACCTTTTTACATACATTGCTAATACTTGGGTTAAATGCCTGCTAATTACATCAGGCAGATCTGATGGTCTGTTTGGTTATTACTGATAGTCAAAACATAAATAAAACATGGGTTCGCTTCACGCAAGGGTCTCAGCTTGCACAATTTTCTGAACTAGTATCTGTACAGTATCAGAGAGTTATCCCAAAACAAAGAAAATACTGTTAACGGTCACTTTCTTAACGACACAAAAAATATTTCATGAATAAAACTATTGACGAACACTGTCATAAAATATCAATGCATTTGGTACTTAAATGGTTATTTTAAGTCATAACTTGAAAAGTAGTTTATATTGTGACGCTAGCAATAATTATATTTTGTGTTTTACATTTGGGGGATCCACACACCGTACAACTTAAAAAAGAAACGAACACAATGTGTTGATTGTGATTATCAAATTAAAAAAACCGGACACATCTTTGTCTCCTTATATTCAGCGGAGCATGTAGATAAAGGACTGCTTAAAGAATTTAAACTGCCATCTGTGGAAGTTTGGTAAACCTTTCCCATGCCCTGCTGTACCCCAGTGGTAATCTGTTGCCCTATTAGACTGGCCCTATCGAGGGTAGCAAATAGCACCTGTCAACTACTCGCCCATTGACCAAGTACCATTACAGCCTATCACAGACTCCCAATGGCCTGTAGATGTTTTTTAAAACTCAGCTGGTGGTCGAAATGAAGTGTGGTGAGAACTAACGATTTATAATGCTAATCTATACAACACAGCAGGGGGTGTGCAGTCCGCAATCTATGTGGGTAAAATCCCAAACTTAATATCACTATCATTGAGGCCTTTAAATAGTCACTCAGTCTAAATTTAAAACCCTCAATGACTTATAGTACAAATAAACAAGCTGAAGCTCTGGATCAATTCTGTCACTCTGGCGACTAGCATACAGATAACTTATTCATTGACAAGGGCCAATAAATAGCTATAAAGCTACAACAAATAGTTGCAAACCAAAACAGATGCTCATAAAAAAATGTCATCATCATTTACAAATTTTTGGCCAATCTATTTAGAACAAAATACCTTCACAATTACTAGGAGTAAACTGATATGCGACCTTAAAATATCTTTTAACGAGTCTTCCTAATTATAGACTTTTACAGTCCTGTTATAGTATCCTATGAGTAAGACGGGTCAAATTCATTAACCAGTAAGTCGACCCAGTTAATATTGTCCTGATAACAGTGCTCAAATACCAGGATGTCAGCAATCCTTTTGTACCATATTTTCCTGTTGCAAACTTTTTCTGCGTAAACAACACCCAAGATGTACAGTTTAATCATGATTTACCCACAGATTGATTGAGGTTTTACACTGTACTATAGGTTATTTCACTCATATGGGGGCCTGTCGGTATGCCCCTTTATTAATACTTTTGCTCAGCAAGCACCACGGCACTGGAAACCCAGTCCAACCGCCGACTTTTAATATGTTTGTTTGGTAGAATGGGGTTTCTAGCCATACTTATGGTTATTTCACTTATGTGATGGGGTGTCAGCCCTATAGGAAGAGAAGAGAAGGAAACTAACATTGAAGATGATACAGATTGAAAAAAAAAAAAAAGGGACACCACAACAAATGGGCTTCCTGATGCCCCTAGTAGCTCAGAGGGCACAGGAGGTTCCCTCCCAACCACCCACCTTAAAGAATAAAATAATGTTGCATTTAATTTCTATGAACAAAAAAAAAAGGAGTTATATTTAATTTTTTATAAAGATTCACCACTTTGCTTAACGATATTTCATTTACATGAATGTGGTGTGTTCAAATAAAAATGGTTGATTGGTGTTTTAATTAGAACTAAAAAGGTAATTTCACAGTCATGTGTGCTAGTCCAACCACCTGTCATTCAGATGATAGTCTGCATCATGTACCCCTTAGCTCAGAGAACACCAAGCCACAGGAGGTTCCCACCCAACCACCTGTATCTCCCAACCAGGAGGACACTGACAACCTAAAATAGTGAGGTCACTTCACTCACTAGCTCTGTTTGTTTAGTGGTAAGTATCATTTGAATATGCCCCAATCGCAAAACAAGTGGGCCAGTGGGCATAAATGTATTATAAAACATTTCCATGTCTACACTTTGCAGCCATTAACACAAACCTAGTGTGTTTTTAACTTAATTTTTTTGTTTGAGTTTACTTCACTCATATGACAGTGTGCCAGCCCAATAGGGAACAACACAGGAAAAAAAGATGACACAGCAGGACATTTACAAGACAAATGACTAGACACCTGCAGGGCTTTCATTGGTTTCCCAGAACACTCAATGAAAAATTGTTCATAAGGAAGACCTCCCAGCCATTCGTAAGACTGGGGAATATTTATGCGTTATTGCCCAGTGATTTATCAATGACTGAGTCAAGTGGGCTATAGTGAAGAGCTATGTAAAGAATCTATGAGACTTCTGGAATGTTCCGTTTGTATTTAAGGCACTCTACCTGGGACAACCCCCTACAACTAATGACTGACAGTTCACTAACTTCAGGTCAAAACGACACTCTAACACAGACATAACACAAACAGGTATTAGAAGGGGATTTATCACCCAGGACAAGTCAACCTACATGTAAAGTCAATCTAATTCGCTCCAGTGAAGAAATTCAAAGAGCTCAAATCCTTCCACCATTTGGCAAATTTGGCTCTATTTATTTACTTTTTTGATAGGCGTTGAATATAGTACGCAAGGGTATTTCACTTATATGTGGACTTTAAATCCTATCGGATCCTTACCTACATTCTTTCAACCATGCCAATGTGTGCAGGTCTAGTACTGATGTAGATAGTTTGCCTTTAGAGTTTATTACACCACTAGAAAGACATGTTTGATGGAAAACACCCCTGACAGCATCAGCTACCAACACTAAGACCATAAGAAAAGCCCACGACCCAAACAAATGGCCCCACAGCTAGTGCTGAAATGGGTACAGATTGGTTTTTAAAGTTGAGTACTCGGTATTATTTGAATGCTATTCAAGTAACAGTTACATGTTATTTAGCACACATATGATCAACATAAATTGTTTGAGCGGCATTTAGGAGTTGAGGTAATAGAAGACATAACTTTATGGATTCCAACTTCTTTATTGAAGCAAAAATAAACCCTTTAATATAGATAACAATAAGAACAATGAAACACTATTGTGACATAGTTAACGTCATGTTGACGTTAACGGTTTATTTTAAAATGTATATCATTCACTTGATAACGGTCTCAGGACAGAGACCGAAACGTCGCTTTGCTTCAATAAAGAAGTTGGAATCCATAAAGTTATGTCTTCTATGATCAACATGGTCTAAGAATAATAGACAAACTGTAATTTATTGAAAAAATCATCTTCGCTAGCTAAGAGTTTTATTCCAAGGTAATCTACACTCTATATGTATATGTACAGTACAACACCTGCTGCATTGAGTGTATAAAACCAGAATATAAAGCCACCCAATTGATTGGCTACCACAGAACTTGTAGACTTTAATTCGGGAATATTCAAATCAAAGTGGTGAATAACAGCATAAATTTTTTAAATTCAAAACATGCACAATACTATGCACTTCAAATGATTGCCCGATTAATTGGAGTTTAACGCCATGCTCAAGGGTATTTCACTTATATTCCAACAGTAAACAGCGAGTCTTACTAAACCATAAAATGGGTAGTCACTTTCTGTTGGAAAGGTAATGTTCCTCCAGTGCTAAGTATTACAGTATGAATATAATCTGGAACATACTGCTCTTATCCAGAGGGCCACTCCAAATGATACAGTTTATTCAAGAGACAGCCAGATATATGCAGTAATGGGGTCGTCTTAAGATCGGATCTACAAATCGGATTTGGTCACACTGAATTCACACAAGACATGTATACATTAGTCAAAATCCCTTTAGATTTAATTCTATTAATCCTTGTTAGTCTTTATAAAAATTCCAATCGTTATCACTTTGATTCATTTGTTATCTGCTAAGTTTTTACATTCATAATGTAGAGGTATGATTTGGTCAAAACTTTCTTCCCTGTGCTTTTTTAGAAGTTTGAACTTTTTTTGCTTTTTGTATATGGTATTACTTTGATTGACCACAGCCATTTTCTACACTGGGCTTTACAGCTTTTGTGTTGGTTTTATTGATGGTTATCACTTTGACCATTACCGTTTTCCCAGCTTAACAGGTTTGTTTGTTTGATTGGGGTTCTACGCCGTACTCAAGGTTATTTCACTCATGTGACGGCGTGTCAACCCATCAGTGAAGGAGACCACAGTTAACGACGCCGACAACATGGAAGAGAGGACAAAACATATACAAACCATTAACAAAACAAGGCACCAAATCAAATCGATTCTCTGAGTCCCTTAGCTCAGAGAGTACCAGGGCACAGGAGGCTCCCACCCAGCCAGCTTTTGTGTTGGTTTAAGTTATGGTTATCACTTTGACCATTACCGTATTCTGCTTTACTAGAAGTTTTAATTTTAAGCCAGTGGTTTTGTATTGGTATAATTTAAGGTTATCAGTTTGACCATAACTGTTTCCCCAGTCTAAGCCAGCTTCTGTGTTGGTTTAATTTATGGTTATCACTTTAACCAAAACTGTTTTCCCCACTGGTCATGCTGGACTTTCCTGGAAGTTTGAATTTTAAGTGGCTTTTGTGTCTGAATATTTCATAAAACCATATTACGGAAATGTCATTCATAAATACATCAATTACACATGGTATACCAACACCTAATTTGTTACTTTGTATTCAGGTATTCCGCATTATTTAAGATTATTCACTGATTTGATGGAATAGCTTCCCAATGGGTGTCCACCAACCAACAATGACTGCACTGGAAAAGCAGAGGACTCAAACCATAACAAGACAGATCATTTTCTTTACGCCCATCCGCTGCTGACAATGTAACTCAACAATAATCATATCACAGGAAACAGAGGCCTTTGCCAGTCACGTTCTATCAACCTTCTGATCCTATACGACATCACCATATCTTCCATGACATTTAAATTTGTATACATTTGTCTTCTGAAAATTCATGTGCTCTACACATTTGCGTTTTTTTTATATCCCCTCTTTTTCATTGTCTTACCAGGTTTTGATAGGGGTTTTACGCCGTACTCAAGTTTATTTCACTTATATGACGGCGTGCCAGCCCAATCGGTGAAAGAAACCGTCGTTAACGACGCTGGTAACACACAAGACAGGACAAAACATTTACATAACATTAACCAAACAGGACACCACAACAAATCGGCTTCATGTGCTCCTTAGCTCAGAGAGCACCAGGGCACAGAAGTCTCCCACCCAACCAACCACGTCTTACCTGGTAGAAGTACCTTTGCGTACATCACACATCTCACATTTAAAGGCTTCAGGCGGGTTTTTATAGGTACAAACACTACAGTCCCAAAATCCTTCATCAACCGGCTTGGCATGTCGCTTTGACCTGGGGAAAGAAAACAATATGCATTTGGGAAACTTCAAGGATTATAAAATAGCCAGTCCGAGCTAATTTCTGAGGATAACCATAAACAAAAGTTTGTTTGTTTGATTGATTGGTGTTAAACGTCGTACTCGAGTATTTCACCTATATGACGACTAACTAATCTTAATAATTTGCGTTGCCCGTGTAAGGTAGAAAAACAGGAATAAACCTTGTAAGAAACACCCTGTGAACTCCACAAAACTTCCCTACCTACATGTAAGGTCCAAAGGGGGGATTGAACTTATTCCGGGTACAGTGAAGGGGGTTTCGAAGTCCAACGCTCAACTGCAGAGCCACGGCGTAGCCCACCATAAACAAAACTCTTAAGGTTAAAACTAAGTGTGATTGTTCAACTTCCAGTTTAAATACTTCAACTTTTACAGGGTTCATTCCATGTGTTACATGAATGGCTAAGTCTTCATTCAACCACTGAAAACATTTCCTGTTTGTAACCGTGATTTTCAAAGTAACAAAAAATTGAAAACCCACACATCTGATGAAAATATTCTGCTTAATATGTCCAGGGATTTAACAAAACTCGCACATTTTTTGAAAATATTCAACAACAGCTTTTCACCATTTTCGAATCTCACTTATGGCTAAGTCTATAAATTACAAAATAGTGTAGAAAAACTGGAACGTCTTCTTTAATTGAGCAATAAAGGATCACAGGCTTAAATAGAAGATGATATAACTTATATTATAAGCTTAGATCATAGTTCACAGTTAGTGTTAGCCACACTAAATCTTTGTAATGTTCACATCGTACAGGACAGATCATGTGGTCATTTACTTTGTGAGCGGTTTTGTTACCCGCTTTATGGCTTATCTGGGAGTGGTTTCATGTTTAATAAGTGACAAAACTGTATAATAAGTGGGAAACCATACACAAAGCTTTGCAGGATTTGTTGTGTGTAATACAGTTAACACTTGTCTTAGAAAATAGATAAAATAACACAAAATTTAACATGATATATATTTCATTTTATAATTTTCAGTGGGAACAGGCTTTCGTAATCTGAGACTTTTAAGTCTGGGAACCACCGCGGTAACGATGTCTGTATGTCCCTTTTACGCTTTGAAGAAGCCATAATCAGCTGATAATTAATTAACTTTTAACGTTGTGAAAACCGCTCGGACGATTCAACTGTCGACTATGGACAATTTAACTTTCAGCTGTGGACGATTTAACTTTAGGCTATGGTTGAATCGTCTTGGACGATATGGTCTTTGAGCGATTTGACTGTACCCCATATGGACTACGTGTAGTAGACTTTTAACTATGAAGAAATCTGCATCTAAGTTAGTGTATGCATAATTAGTTTCGCCATGGTTACACTTTTCACTTAAACAAAATGTCACAGAGTGAGGCGTTTTGAAGGGTGTAAGGGGATGGGGGGCACTTGAATCAATCAAATTTGAGTTTATTGTCTTAACAGGTATTACCAGGTAAAAACCCACACGTGTAAGTTCTTCACTGCATCAGGCTATCTAACAACCTTTATTCGTTTAATCAACAGCTTTCGCTCCTATCTACATATAGCTTGGCTTGTCTTATACTGTGTTATAGGTGATCTTAAATGGAGTGGTTTGTGTCATATTAGACAGTGTTCATCATACTTTCTAGTGGACAGTACAAAGGGTTCCGATTTACACGTTGTCTATAGCAACAAAACACCTTCGATCGGCATAGCTCTCAGATTGTTTTAATCCTCGGTCCTTTATTTACCTGCCAGTAGCTCTCCTTTCGTCCATGGATGCCCGAAGATGTAGTTTTTCGGGCCCAAATTCAATGGACGTTTGTATTTCTCGTTCTCCACTCAAGCCAAGATGGCGGGGACAGACGGTCACGTGATACTCGACTGGCCAATAAAAAAAAGCATTTCTAGACCATCGTGTGACGTCATATTGCGGGAAATTGGCAATAAAATCAAGCTATTTACTATGAACATCATTTTATAAGCTCATACAACCAAGATTAGTTACCGTGACAAAATAATATAAAACAATAAAAATAACTATATGTATATGAATCAATAGGAATCGTTAACCTTTTTTTATATTTTATATTGTGAAAAAAATAATTACCGATATTTTAAATCATTAGGTATAGGCTGGATATAGTAGGCCCGATCTTGATAAATCCGATCTTGTCCGGATGATACAGGAGGTTTACCTCGGTTGGTGTATGCCTACCGGTCGGGTGACAGACAACTCCAAAGAATGATGAGCAATCCATGTTGACTGCATATTTCGGTTTATTTAAACCATTTTCTTCAGTAAAGTTATAGAGACCGTTCAAAATATTTATAACTTAAAAATATGAAAATTAACATAAATATGTAAATGAATAGTCAAATTTTGTTTTATTCAGTGCAAGTTTTTTTCTTTAAAATGTGGCTATATGATCTAGTTATTGCTACAGTACACAGTTTGTACTGTCAACTTGAAAGTACAGTGTCAACATGAATTGTTCATGTTTCCTTGAAGTTGTCGCCCTACTCTATGTTAAACTTACCGGTGGAAATTCAAGGAAGCTTAATCTTTTTAACTTGCAATAAGTTTGTTTTGGCACAGTTAGCCTATATTCTAAAAAGCAGTGAATAAAATAAAAGATATTTTTCCGCCAACATGAACATGAATATAGGTATGGTGACGAACTGCGTAGAGTTCCGTTTACATATACCGAAAATAGTCTTAAGAATTTCATGAAGTTGAATTAAATTTAAAAACACATAAATGTCCCACGTGAAATTAGTTTAGCGTGTTCGTTTAGATCTTCAGACCGCAATGGTTTTATCTAGAAGTAGGCTGAGTGTTGGAGGACCCGCTCGAGTGGATATACCCTATCAAGTCTACCCCCACCCAGATTATAGAATTCCCCACCCACGCAATTGCTACGGGAGGTAAAGCAATGGAATGCAGCATTTCGACCTCTATTTGTTCCTCTATGTCGATTTGTCGCTAATCCTATTTATTTAAGCGCAGTTTTAACTTTGATATCGATAGATATAGAAGAAATCTCTCAAGGGCCTCTTGGTTAAGCTGACGAAACTCCCTCCTGTATGAGATAACCCTTAGGCCTAACTGCCCTCATCTTCATTTGGTAGACTAATGAGTTTACTACTAACTCTAAACGATACCTTTTTCAGGTTGTGCTTATTTTAACCCATACCTAATATCTATGTGTGTTACATATTCGCCACATATTTATCTTCGCAGTTTACAAGTATTGCCTTTTCTCGAGATTCGCCTTTAGGTTATCCAGAACGGCTCGAGATTCAGGTCTATTTAGAAACTTGTTTCTGAGAATTGACCTAGATCATGAGATAATGTATCGACTTTAATTAATCAATATCCCTGTGTCAGTGTGATTACTTTTGACAAAAAATAATATATACATGTATATATATTATAGGCCTAAATATAGGGAACGAAAATTGTGCATGCTTGCCTCCGCCAGGGTTCGAACCCGGGACTTTTCCTCCTACCAATTAACCTAGCTAAAGAGACGCACTTCAGAACGACCAGGGATTTTTTTATCAAAGTAAATTATGGACTCTTTCACTATGGAAAACACACCTATATGCCAGTGGTCCTACAGACTGAGCTACCGAGGCCAGGCTCACAGCAGAACGACGATATAATTATGTCTATCCTGATAAAATGCTGCGAATCTTTCCCTTTGAGAGGCAAAAAGAAAGGGACACCATAAACAACCTTTTTTTAATCTATAGATTTGTTAACCACAAATGTGATTTTTATTTAGGTACAGCCGAAAATATGGTTCCGGCATATATATTTTTATTAAGAGGAATCATCATTCCGGCATATATATATATTTTTGTCAAGAGAAATCACACTGGCACAGTGTAATCGACTAATTAAAGTCGATAAATTATCTCATGTTCGAGATAAATACTCTGAGACAAGTTTCTAGATAGACCTCAAACTCGAGTTGTTCTGTATAACCTAAAGGCGCATCTCGAGAAAAGGCAATACATGTAACATGTAAATTGTGAAGATAAATATGTGGCGAATAT
>JAVFBZ010003091.1:0-12495 GCA_032466195.1 Katharina tunicata
GTGCTCAACGCGTTTTATAACCACAATTTTTTTTCGCCCAACTCAGGGGAGTTTAAAGCTCTTCATGGTGATAAATTTGTTACATCCTCTGGCTGGTTGGGTAAACGGGTGAATATTTCCTCTCGAAGAATAATATTTTCACTCGCCCTACGGGTTCGTGAAAATATGATTCTTCTCAAGGAAATATCCACCCGTATACCCAACCAGCCAGAGGGTGTAACTTATAGTATTGTTTTAAGTCCCTTTGCTAACACTAGTTATATCAGGGAAATTTTCCTGTGGCTGTGCGGATTAATAGGTGGTTTTATAAGGTTTCTTCTTGCTTACGTAGCATACACTTGCGAGGCAAAGTCGTCATATAAGTGAAATACCCTTGTGATGATACAAACTAATGAAATTGAAATTAAATGACTGAGGAAATGGAGAGATGTCGTCTCCGTTATATATTTCTGAGTAAAGTTGTTCGCTTCTTTACGTCAGGCCCTCTTTACGTCAGGCCCAGCATGTTTTCGAGCCTATGTTGATGCTTTCATACTTAACACTGGAGGAACATTACCTTTCCAACAGAGCTAACACAAGTGACTTAACATTATTGTGGTATGTTACTGTCAGTTTTTATGGCTGGAATAAACTGTCATATTATTGAAATACAGTTGAGCACTGCAACAAACACCCATCCATATGGGTTTTAGCTCTTATTAGGGTTGAGCTTTGTCAGCCAAGTTTCTTTCTTTATAAGCTGAATTCAGTGTTTGTTTCTCCACAGGTGCTTGACAAATCTGCAATATTTAGGAGCTGGTGAAAACAATCTTACCATGCTACCTGTGGAAATTGGTAAGTGAAATTGTGCTTAGTTTCATGAAAAACCTGTATACCTTTATAAACACTGTGAACAAACCTCTCCTCTGGGGATAAGAAAGTTCTTTCCATTGGCCGGATGATTAAGTTTTATGAACCATATTGATTGAAGGACCCAGTGTCAAGAAGTCCAAGAGTTACTTCAGAGGTTATAAGATCCATGGTCTTGTTTTTGTGGTCCTCTGACTAAGAGCAGTATGTTTCCAGATTATATTCTTGCTGTCGTACTTAGCACTGGAGGAACAGTATCTTTCCAACAGCGATAACACTTAAGTGACTTCACATTCTTTTGGTTTCATTATAATTGCTGTCTTCTGTTGGAATACTGCGCCTTCATATAAGTGAAATACGCTTGAGCAAGGCGTTAAACACCAATTAACCAATCAATCTGTTGGAATACACCACTGTCATATAAGTGAAATACCCTTGAGCATGGCATTAAACACCAATCATTCAATCAAGCAGTTGAAGTCAATAATGCGAACATTGCAATTATAGTTGGTAATTATTTTAGAACACTAGAGAATTTGGAGTGTTTTATTGGGAATTAGTTGATATCATTTTGTTTACAGGTACACTGGTGAATTTGGAGTGTTTTATTGGGAATTAGTTGATATCATTTTGTTAACAGGTACACTGGAGAATGTGGAGTGTTTTGTTGGGAATTAGTTGATATAATTTTGTTAACAGGTACACTAGAGAATTTGGAGTGTTTTATTGGGAATTAGTTGATATCATTTTGTTTACAGGTACACCAGAGAATTTGGAGTGTTTTGTTGGGAATTAGTTGATATCATTTTGTTAACAGGTACACTGGAGAATTTGGAGTCTTTGTATATAAATGATAACCCCGAGTTACACAGCTTACCGTACGAGCTTGCCTTGTGTGGTAACCTTCAGATAATGAGCATTGAGAATTGTCCGTTAACCCAGATCCCTACAGAGATTGTGGCTCGTGGACCCTCTCTTGTGATACAAGTAAGTGAGAATCACATTTCACTTTCAGATAATAAGAATTGGTTCATGTTTGGCATCCTTGTCATGTCTTCTTTTTTACTATTGTTAGTTTATAGTAATGTCAAGCATGGTTTATTCTTTGTTGCTGGAAGTGAAATTAGCTGTTATAAAGAGTCAAAAGAAGGTCTTATTTTGCTTGGAAATGAAAATTAAAAAAAATTTAGCACTCATCGTTGAAGGCTGAAAAGTTCTTGGTCAGTGTTTTGATTAGAGCACAGGGTTGGGTCACTGGCGTAGATAGAGGGGGCTGTCCGTCAGTATAGAAATTCCTATTGACCAATTCCAATAAAAGATTCTTTCATGGGTTTATTTCAAACGGAATTGGGAAAATTTAGATATATTTGAAATATTATAAATAACTTCAGCTATACCAACCAGCCAGTTCTACAGATTTTGCGACATTTCACGATATGTTGGGTTTTTTCCTGGATTACCAATATTAGTTCTGCCTTATCTCCAGGCAAAAGGTCGTGTTTGCCCTGGGTGCTGAGTGCCCTAGCTACACCACTGGGCTGGGTGTCCAGTCCAAACACAGAACAAGGAAATTAAGCTTAAAAGAAAGAAATATCTGAAGCATGAAAATTATTTAAGCTAATTGCATATCACATTTCTCTACTCTGTCAATTAGTTTCAACTTAATATCCTTTTTCTTTTTTTCTAATTTTCAGTATTTAAAACTACAAGGTCCTTACTGTCAATAAAGAAAGAATGAGTGTTTAAGGGATTTAGTTGGAGCAAGACGGCTGCTTTAGCATTGCGGTTTGACTGAGCAAGACAGGCCGACTGAGCAAGTGGGGCCGACTTCCATTGAGCATTTCTCCCGGGCATCATCACCATTAGCTTGATCTGTATATAAGACAATATGGATGGATGGCTTTGTTGCCGCCTATACTTAGAGAGAGCGTAGCTGGTCTTCTCACAGTGAAAGGACTTAGGTCTGCCTCAAATAATGATATGATTAGAGCATCATGCCAGGGTTGTCCTGCGTCCAGTTACCTTATTCCTATGAAAGAACTCCTCACATATGCAGCATGTGTGGTCTTCACTCTGGGGAAAACAATCTTTGGCTTAAACTCTAAAACAAATTAATTTAAAACTTGAGCTGCTTTTAAAAATAATTCTTGCTGAAAGTACACTAAACTCAGAACTCAATAGTTTTTTTTTGGTTTGACATTAGAACAATTTTACAATGTCTTTGGCATGAAAACATTGGACATTTTTGTTTGACATGTTGCATCGTTTGTAGCTGTAAGATTAGTACTTCAGGGTAGATAACTCTTAAGTGTTTGGCAGAAGAAACTTTGGGTCTAACCTGAGCCATTGTTCCTGAACGGGTGTGATGAATTGCACCAAAGTCTTAACCTGTATTCCCAACCTGCTGAAAGCTGCACTATTGCTCTCTCTATAAAGTATATATATATATAAATATAATTACAAATATTAATGTGTAAAGCCACCTTGTACAGCTATGACATTTGTAATGTCATTTAATGTTGTCAGTTATGTGTTTTCTGTTCGCAACAAAATACAATATTTAATTCTGTCAGCTTTCAAAACATGTTTGAAATGTTCACCGTGTCTAGATGTGTTCTCTACCTTTCAGCTAACAATATTCACCTTTGTTCGACATGAAAACAACATAAAAATGTGATCACAGTGAACACAATTGGAATTACTACACAATGAAACCAATATTGGAACTTATCATCGGTGAAAACAATGTCACGTTTTTTCTTAGATAAAGCAATATCAAATGTTCATTGCTCACTGTGCCAAACAAAATTTGAATTGTTTACTGTGGAGGCAAAAATTACAATTTGTTCACAATTCAAAAAACATTTGTTGACTACGCAAGCAAAAAGTAATTAGTGCAACTGTTGGGCTAAAGTATCCAATTTTTTAACATCAATGAACAACACATGGTGTGGATTATGCCTTGAAATAAATTTTGAACAGGACTTGCACCCTAAATTTTTATTTAGATTAAAATTGTGTCTGTATTCTAATTTAACAATCCTGCAATTTTTGAATACTTGGTGTTTGTTAGCTTTGCTATTGTTGTTAAAATGATCCAGTAGAAAGCTGTACAAACAAATCTCTGGACATGACTTGGTGGTTTGAACCCTTTTGCTCTATGTTGTACTGTAGTGGTGCATTAGTAACTCACTGATCAAACCTGTGTTGATGTTGGCTATGGGCAGTACGATCATGCCGTCACTCTGGCTAAGGGCAGTACGATCATGATTATATTCATGCCGTCACTCTCGCTAAGAGCAGTACGATCATGTCTATATTCATGTTGTCACTCTGGCTAAGGGCAGTGCAATCTTGATTATATTCCTGTTGTCACTCTGGCTAAGGCAGTACGATTATGATTATATTCATGTCGTCACTATGGCTAAGGGCAGTACGATCATGGTTATATTCATGTTGTCACCCTGGCTAAGGGCAGTACAATCATGATTATATTCATGCCGTCACTCTGGCTAAGGGCAGTACGATCATTGTTGTATTCATGTTGTCACCCTGGCTAAGGGCAGTACGATCATGATTATATTCATGTCATCACTCTGGCTAAGGGCAGTGCAATCATGATTATATTTATGTCATCACTCTGGCTAAGGGCAGTACGATCATGATTATATTTATGTCATCACTCTGGCTAAGGGCAGTACGATCATGATTATATTCATGTCATCACTCTGGCTAAGGGCAGTACGATCATGATTATATTCATGTCATCACTCTGGCTAAGGGCAGTACAATCATGATTATATTTATGTCATCACTCTGGCTAAGGGCAGTACGATCATGATTATATTTATGTCATCACTCTGGCTAAGGGCAGTACGATCATGATTATATTCATGTCATCACTCTAGCTAAGGGCAGTACAATCATGATTATATTCATGTCATCGCACTGGCTAAGGGCAGTACGATCATGATTATATTCATGTCATCACTCTGACTAAGGGCAGTACAATCATGATTATATTTATGTCATCACTCTGGCTAAGGGCAGTACGATCATGATTATATTCATGTCATCACTCTGGCTAAGGGCAGTACGATCATGATTATATTCATGTCATCACTCTGACTAAGGGCAGTACAATCATGATTATATTCATGTCATCACACTGACTAAGGGCAGTACGATCGTGATTATATTCCTGTTGTCACTCTGGCTAAGGGCAGTACGATCATGATTATATTCATGCTATAATTCTTGAGACTACTGGATGAAGATTATCTTTGTAAGAGAGCTAACATCCAATGAGTTCACATTTTGAAGTTGTGTTGGTGTGACGGTCTACTGTTGGAAAATAATATAAGAGAAAACCTTAAGCACGGCATTAAACACCTTTCATTCAATCTTCCATGAAATGTAGTGAAAGAGTCCATTCAAAAGTGCCCACTTAGTTCAAAATAGACAAAGCCGCTACTTTGAGGCCCAACATGCAAATTAAGTATTACTTTTACTAGCAGTGGGCCAGTCTGCAACTGTTTGATTTGGCTTTTTTTAAAGGGTATTTAGGTAAATATCTGAAAGTTTTCTCAACGCACAGAAAAAGTGATTGCTTTATTGAGCTTTTTCCAGTGCCTCTTGTGGGTTAATCTATTAGACGTTCATGTGACACTATATTAGCAGGGATATAGTTCCTGGCTAGAGTTGAATTACTGTAAAACCATGTTATTCCCATATCCTCAAATAGTCTGAATGGTTATATGGGAAAATATTCTGATGATAAATTGAGATATTGAGAAATTGTTGTGGACTCTTTAATAGTGATCCATGCATTAGTAGCCTGGTGTCTGGTCGCGACTCCTCGTCGGGTATACCATTTTCTATTTGATTATTTTTTGCTATTGTGAAAACAGACCTGTTTGGTGTGCAAAAAGACCATTTATCTCTTGTCTTTGTACATTGATGTTTAAATAACATCTTTATTCAAAATTTAAATCACCATTGTTATCATTTCACTAATTGCTTTGACCATAACCAAGTGTTCTACAGGAATGTACTTTTATTTCAAATTGAGAAACAAATGTCTAAATGAAGACAAACTGGAGAGACTTTGTTGTAGTTGGTGTTATTGTCCAAAAAGTCTATTCCCATGAGCCTGTCCTGCAATGTACTTCCTAAATCTGGCCTAATTATGTATATGTAGTAGTGTATTGGTTTTTAAATTGAAAGTGTTAAATAAAACTTGCACAACCAATCAGTCATATGTTAAGAAATAACATTTGTCCACAAATATATGTTCCATACAATTTGTAGCTTTATTGATAATGGTCAATTTGAACATTCAGAAATTCCAATTCCACTTTTGAGTTTTGTTTTCAAGTGATTACAAGTCTGCTGGGGGTTTCACCGATTGAACTGACACGCCTTGATAAAGTGAAATAACCTTAAGTAAAACTCCAATCAAACAAACAAGACTGTTGTGATAGAAATCTTCTGTTTTTTGTAAAGAAGAATGTTCTGACTGGAGTGTTCTATTGATGTAGCACTAACACGCTTGTAATAAATTTGATCTACTGATATTGTCCACCATTACTATGCTTCCAAAACTTCAAACCTATGCCTGCCATACATTTAACAATGCTTATATCTATATGATCTACTTTTTTGTGACGGCATGAGTCATTCTTCATCTTTCGGGAATTTTTTTTACTAAGGCAGTTTATTGGGTTTTGTTTTCTTGCAAATTTCATCTGGATTTCCGCTCCTGCAGTTATGTCTAAGTTAATTTGTCATTTGAAACCTTTTTCCGCTTTTGATGATTTGCTTAGTTCTCAACAATCATGCTCTTTACTGAGCGTATTTTCTAAGCAGTATGTTTTATAGCATTATTTGAGTAATATGATAAATTTAAAGGCTTGTTTCAACTGTTATCGATATACTTATATCCACCAATCAGACAAATTGTTGTTTCTTATTAAGAGGCATATCTTTGTAGTTAGACTTAGTTCTATAATTTGTCATGTATGTGAAATAATGTAGACAGTATTTTCTTGACCAATAAACACTTTTTTTTCCTGAAGGCCAATATCTACATTGTAATCATACTATTTGACACAGCCACATCATATCATTGTACTGATCCCTCTGAGGTAACTATCATGCCTTCTAATTAATTATTTTTCTACCTTCATTGGTTAATAAGGCTTTCTCTTTCCTTGGGTTAAGTAGGCCTATACTGTTTTTTATCTCCATTGATTAATTATGCTCTCTCTGTCTCACTTTCCATGGATTAATTATGATTTATCTTTCTCTCCACTGATTGGTTATGAACTCTCTATCCACTCACTGATTGGTTATGGACCCTCTTTCCATTGATTGGTTATGACCTCTCTCCCCATTGCATGATTGGTTATGCCCTCTCTTCCCATTTATTGGTTATGCCCTCTCTCTCTCCATTTATTGGTTATGCCCTCTCTCTCTCTCTCCATTGATTGGTTATGCCCTCTCTCTCTCCTTGGATTGGCTATGCGTTCTGTCTCTCCCTTGATTATTATGCTTTCTCTCGCTCTCTGTTGATGAACCATTGCTTTTTCTCTTCATTTTGATAATTATTCACTGTGATTTCTCTCTAAAAAAATATATGCTTTCTGACTTTATTGGTGAAACAGGCTTGAACTCTCTTGGGTTGACAAGGCTTCTTTTTAGACAAAGGGGTGTGTAAAAACTAGGCAGCACAAAAGGAAACCTGATATGTCCGAGGTAAGCAGGGATTCTGTACCACTGAAATGCATAGGTTTAAGATTCCTTGTAAAGTAATCACCCTATGGCCATTTATGTCTGGATGGTCGTGATAGGTCTGGTTCTAAATAAGTCAATTATGTCCTGTTTCATTAAATATACCTTTCACAATGAAAGGAAATGATCAGTCTTGTATCCACGCTTATATTATCATGACTTTGTTATCTAGATTGCAATTATTTTACGCATTTATGGTAGTATATGTAACAAAACACCACAGAATTACGTTTTAACATATCTTACATTGCCTGTATGTCTATATTAGTATTAGTGGGAGAATATATAGTACAGACAGATAGAAAGCAACAATTTCACTTTAATACTATTCCTTATAGAAAATGTAAAATCAACTATTGAATTGATTACACAATGCAAATATGAGGTTATATGTAGAACGTATTACTGTGTTAAACAAAAATCCTGGCAAATTTAATGAACAATCTCACATTTTATGATCTACATGTAATAGGATGAGTATACAATAAATTTCATAATTGTTATATATAGGATGTTTTTATTATGACTTTGTACCCTCTTAATTGCTCTCTTATCTCTCACCATGTCTATCAATGTTATGACCTCTGTTGTTAAGGGGGAGTTAACTCTTGAAGTCTATCAGTGTCAAATGTTGTTCATGCAATGTGCATTAATGTGGTTGATATAGCAGAAACTGCGACGCTGTATTGTGATAAATATTCAACTCAAACTGTTCGTGGTTAGCATTTTACTTTGACATGTACATCTATAGATAAATGCATATTTATTCATTGCTCTCCAGTGCTAAAAATGTTGTTGCTGTTTTCTTCAATTATTTTTTACTGAAGGAATTGAAAACAAAACAGTTGTAAGTTGTTCAACCAACAGTTACAAATTATTTGTCTGAACCCCATTACTGCTTTTTCCATGCAGTTTTTTTTTTTTTTTAAACAAAATGGTTGTATTATGGTATGACCCAATCTTGATAAATCCAATCTTGTCTTCATAACTTCAGAATAACAAGTCACCAGAGGAGGTTTACCCTGGTTGGGTATGACCAGTCTCAATGCCAAATGGTTTCTGGAGCACCGCTTGAAAACTGTTAGGCGTATATTTAGGAAACTTGGTAGACACATTCAGCATCAACTTTAATTTTGCCTTTCTCTATCAAGGTTTCAGCAATATTTCTGAATTTCTTTTTGTTGAAATGGATACAAATTTGACTTTATTCGATCATTAACAGACAATAATTTTGTTTCGGGAGCAGAACTTGAAAACTATAAGACCTATTAAGGTATCTTTATATGACTCCGTGCACACATTCACCAATTATAGGTGTGACTCTTACTATTCTGGATGTACCTATGTTTTTTTTTGGTATAAATAAAGGTCTACGCTAACGCTGGAGGTCGTACATCGGGTTTACTAATAGTGTTTTATGTTATTAAAAACGTAGAACTTAATTAACATGATTTCTGATGAAGTAATTTGTGGCTAAGTTTAAGACATAAACTCTTCTCTGTATTAAACTGATTAAAGGAGCATCCTATTTAGCATAAGTTAATTCTTAAATTTTACCAAATGTCATTATTACATTTGAGTATATATAGGTTTTTCTTAAACATAGCTGAAATTATGTTTGTTGATTTGAAAACAATGATGCATTTTGTTGGGGGCAGTTCACTAAATTCAACATGTAGGCCTAGATGAAAAATATTCTAATTTATGTGATGAATCACATATGGCTTTCTTCTAGGAGAATAGCTTGTCTACTATGAAGGAAGAATGCACTGGATTTTCTTCTATTGGACAACTCTTTCTCCTGAGGGAGAATTGTGTGCCTTGCTTGTAAAGCTTAGGCTTTTCCTTGTGAACTTCTGTTATCGGTTGTTTTAGAAAGCAAATATTACGTAAGCACAAAGGCAGATAATGTACTAAGGCAGGGGAAAAGGACAAGAAAATTTAGTGCTTTTGACAAAGAAATGGTTTGGATGCAGAATAACAAATTTGTTTACCTGTCCGTATTTAAAAAAAAAAAACAAAAAAAAAAGCAGGAAAACTGATTTGAATAAACAAATTTATTGCGATTGAAAAGCACAGAGGTAGCGTGCTGAGGAAGACAACGTGTGAATTATATCATAGAAAACGACCATACTAGCGCAGAAATACATGTAGCACCAATTGATATAACTGAACAACCCTAGTGCACAGGAATTTCTTTTGAAGCTCACGTGTAAAATTGACAGAGCAGACAGAAGATATATGTGGAACCTGTCCAAAATAACGATTTTGAATCAGTTACCAGCATAAGATTGAATCATGAAGTTTCGGTCTGTACCATGTACAGATATTTGAGCAAAACAGTGCAACATTAAAAATATAAAAATATAAAATTGTACTTATAAATAGTAAAAACAATTAACAGTTTCTGCTGTTTGTGCACCAGCCGTAGTAATACAGGGTAAGCATAGATCAAACACTATTTCAATAATTTTGTAAAATCGGTTTGACTTCCTAACAATAACAAGAAATCCCATCTATAAGGAACCTATATCATCATACATTATAAACAACTAGATGGGGAAAAACAAAAACTTGATAACCGTACTTATTATTGCAGATATAACTAGTCAACAGAATTGGTAAACAATAGCAACATTAACACGGAATGTGTATTAACAATTAAAATGCAAAAGGTCACATAGTTACAGTATATATAGAGCACAGAGTTCACATAACAAGTAATAAGGCCCCACACACAACGTTTATTACCAAGTTTACTTGAAAAGTACAAATTTTCGAGAAAAATAATGCGTACAAAATCTTGTAGAAAACAGTTTGGTGTGACAGACATACACAGTATGGCCAAAATGCAAGTCACCAGCTATAGGGGACTAAGTGGGATGTGTGGTCACTAACTAATTAATTTATACACATCTTTAAATAAATTGGCAAGCAAATATTGTAATTTGCCATATCTTTGGAAAATACTGTAACAAAAACATACAACATGTAAAAAAAAAAATCCATTGATATCATAATCCTGTATTCATAAAATTTACTACTATTCCCTGTATCTTCACCAATACATATGTGGCAAACTAGGTATTAAATGCATGGCTGTTTTCAAATGAGAGCAGTTCATGGAAGTAACTGATTTAGGATTGGTGAATATAGATTATCCAAACTACAACTTTGACCGCAAAATAGAAACATACCACCTACCCATTAAATGAAAATACTACAAAGTCTTTCAGTGAAGTTTTTGCTTGACCATCACAAATAGCAAAATATAATACATTTTAGTAATACTTGAAATCTACAGAACGTGGGTTAAGCTTGAGCAGAAGATTTACAGATTGTTTGGTGTTTTGTGCCACTTTTCATATGAAGGTAAATCAGCACAAATGGTGAAGGATACAACCGTTGGAGGACAATCACAGGACCCATAACAATAAGACATGACTTGGCTTTCACTGTGAGGCTGTCACAGACTAACCCTGTCAGCCATTTACATTGTAGTTCTGTTCAACATGACCTACACCTACTTTAATAAAGGGACTTTGAAAACAAAATCTGAACACAATTATAGAAAGTTTGGGTGAATGGGGAGTTCTGTAGGGCCATAACAACATTGATATTCGCTTGACTAGAAACTAATTACAACACAAAAATTGTGTTTTCAATAACTGTAGCTATAAAAACATAAAAAAGTAGATTATACACAGCTATCTACATTGAAACCCAGTCTATTCTAAAAAATATATTCTAGCCAATTGCTATTCCAACAATTACTTTTGCACCAATGGGAAAATAAAAAAAACCCCATTAAATTCATTATTATATTTTTGACAAGAGTAATCACACTGACAATTATATATTATATATGTTAAAATATATGGACAATACTAGCTAAGACTGCAAAATATAGTGACAGTATAAAACGTGTTATTCTGTTTTAAAACAAAGTGTTTTTTAATTTAATTTGTTTACAGCTTTGTATAAAGATACTTGAGGTATAAAGACAGTTCACTTCCTCCAGAGGGTGGAGCAACTGTCATAGTTTCTTCAGAGCTCTATATTTTTTATACTTCAAAGTTTGGTGTTTACTAAATTGATTTTCTGTGACTACATAAACATTATGTCTAAATTGTTCTTAAATTCAGCATTTGTGAGGGTATAAAAAAATTAAAACCAAGAACTTGAAAATAAAGGCTAAATAAACACTGTCCACAAAAGAGAATAACTATGAAAGTCAACTTCAGTTTCAGTGTAAAAGAAACGCATAAAAAGCTAGTCTAAATACTAATGAGCCATTTATCCCTTGTTGAGGCTCCAGTCATAGTCGTTATAATTGATGTCGACCTTGCCTAGGGAGCCCAACTGGTACAGTAATAACTCTGCCTTCTCCTGTTGCTCGTGTGACAGGTAGGGGATTGTCCATCTACAAACAGGAAACAGGCAGTAAATATTGATTCACATTGTCAGGGTTAACTTTCATTATTTATTAGACATTTCCTGACAAGATCTATATAACTCAATCAATGGTCAGCTGAAATAAAATATCAAAAGAAACATCATCCATAGCAGGACTAAAGGCCATTTTTAAATCTACATTTAGTAAATAAAGGAAAGAGTTTCGTTCTTTATGTCAAAAACGTTGCAGCATCATATACCAATCCCAATGTGATGATGCTGCAACGTTTTTGTCCTTTGTCAGAGGGAGATATCGCAGCTCCTGCTGCCACCACAAAGAGGTACTGATACCTCCAGCTCCTGTTGCCACCACAAAGAGGTACTGATACCTCCAGCTCCTGCTGCCACCACAAAGAGGTACTGATACCTCCGAAACCTTTCTCCACCACAAAGAGGTAC
>JAVFBZ010003100.1:0-12494 GCA_032466195.1 Katharina tunicata
CAATCAATGTTCATTTTTTCCTTCAAAATTCTTTTGATTTGGTAACTAGTTTATCCAACAAAGTGTAGTGTAACACCGATGGACATGTTTGAGAGCTCTGTAGATGACATCTGTGGAGTAATTGTTAGTGTTTCGGAAAATAGTTCTGATATGGTCAATTTCTTTATGAATATCTTGTTGGGTGGACGAAATTTTGACGGCTCTTTTGGTTAAGGTGGAAATGATTCCGGTCTTGACATGGGTGGGGTGGTTAGACATGTAGTTTACGTATTGGTCTGTATGAGTTGGTTTGCGGTAAACGCCTGTCTGAAGTGTATTATTATTCTGTCGAACAATCACATCTAGAAATGGGAGTTGTTGGGCCATCTCGCGCTCCACCGTGAACTGGATGCGGGGGTGGTGTGAGTTAAGGTGGTTTAACAGGGTACTGGGGCCTTGATTGTGATGGAGTACAACGAAAGTATCGCCAACCTTCCTAAGCCAGACACTGCCAAATTGTCCTTGTTTGCATTGCATAGTACCTATCATACCATGTTACTTCTACAAACCTTATTAACAATTAATGTATATAGAATACACAATTGACTTCAAACTTATCACCTGTATATATATATATATATATATATTCCCAATTGTTCAACTGTTGACAATAAGCTTGATAACGGTGTTAGCAACTACACCGAAACGTCGCAACCGAAATAAACAAGAAGTTGTAATCCATACATGTCTTATCTTATTTATGACCTCCAACTTCTAAATGTCCCTAAAACAAGTCGTAGTAATATATGTAAACAGACCCTTCATTACCGGTTAATACCTTTCCTTTTTTTAGTATCGTTTCTCTAGGCAAAATATAAGTCATGAAATGTTTTTTATTGGATAAAGGAGGAAATTAAGCATCGTTTTTCGTAGCATAAGTTTGGCCACTGTCGCTGCACTATTTTGATTAGCGGTTTTGTTGTGTGGTGTTGTTCCTGGTCCAGTTTAATCCTAAGTCATGCTTGTTTGTCTTTTATCACCCCGATGATGGCCTCGTCCACTAGTTGGCTTTCAGGGCGTCATAATGATTGAAAAGAATTCAGTACCGAATAATATCATCTTATAAAGCCAACAAACATGACAGTAAAATGGATTCCAGAGTATGTCCTTTATGCAACATTTTGTCATCATTTTGTCGACATTTTTTACATGGTCAGAAATAAATCAGTATTGGAACTCTTTTTCCTCTGGTTTTAAAACCCACAATTACACCTATGACTATAGTTTTCAGTTCCCTGACCAGCGTCGTCGCATGCTGTTTGCAAATAAAGACTATACACTATTTGCACAAGTTATTTGTCTTTGTCTTACAAAAGTAAATTCAGCAAGACAAATGCTTTAGTAGCGAGGAAAGTTAATGAATGCTTTCAGCTAAATCGTTTACCAGAAGTAGTAAGCAAACTGTGGTATTCATATGTGATATGGTCACAAACAAACGCATCCAACTTGGTCAAACATTATGAACATGCACGTGTTATCAGTAGTGGCAATATCAGCAAATATACATATCGTTTATCTCCAATATATCTCCGCGAATCTGTTTGTTCTGTGTTCGCGTCGTTAATGCAAATATTTGGTTTACCTAAGATCAGCTGACATTCCTGAATTCACATATAATGGACAGAACGTGCAAACAATAATGCATTAAAGGAACGTAACATTAACCATAATTTACGGAGTATGAATAAAGTGATAGAATTCTTATAGAACGAACAACCTGCGTAACAACGTGCGTAACAGAGTCACGGAAAAACACATCGTCATATATGTGGTATGGCGCCTTGTTTTTGTGTATACTTTCCGAAAGGCATAAAAAAATACTATCTAACGAATTTCCCTCGTATCTCCCTTTGTTTTCTATGTCACAATTGCTTTATGATTTTCATGTTTTGTGCATGACAAAGACTTTGGTTACGCACCAGATACGCAACTTTATATTATATTTATTATAATAGCAAATCGGTCTAACCACATATAGACACTTTTTTTATAAATGTAGAGAAAGAAAAATGTGCTTGCCTCCAGCATGATCTGAGCTCGTGTATTTGGCTAGCTGGACTAACGTTCTAACCGACTGAGATACAGAGGCTCGCGGTGGAACGACCGAATTTTTTATTTAATTATGAAAGTTCACTATTAATCAAAATCAATCAAGAAAAATCAAGATGAACGGCTCCATCTGAGTTACAATGGTTGAAGTGGTCAGAATTGCTAGGTTTCTGTAATAGTTAGTGTGCATTTGATGGAATAGTCCGTGTTGGAAACATCTGTGGATTATACTGTGTGGAACATTCGGGTGAAACAGCAAGCTTGTGTTTGATATTTTGGAATTTGAATATTTTGTAAACAAGCTCTAACAACAACATGAGCCAATCACAAATTACCAATCCAAGTCGAGAGACGAGAATCACCTGCACTTAAGATAGCACGGGCATAAGGAGATCAAACAGGTCACAATACTGAGTGTATGCCAGGCAGTCGTAGTGTTAGCGCCAGCAAACGTAAGTCAAGTGATTCAGTCGAAAGTGCCTACTTGACGAGACGTAATTCTGTCCCTAACATTTCTTCTCTGTTACGGAAAGGTAAGACTGATATATTAACTGAAAGACTGCTCACAGCAGAATTAACAGACCACCTGAATAAAATAATTAAACAGGCCGTAAAGAGTTCTATTAAGCCGCTTTTGGACATTATGACAACTGATTCGTGCCAAATATCTAGCTTAATCACAAACGTTGACTTACTGAAAGAAAGGTAATGCAAAAGAATAGTGAAATAGCCACATACAATGCTAAAATATTCAATGTAAAAACAAGTACAGTATTTCTGACCTGAACTGCAAATTTGATTAAACTGTTAAACAACTATCTGCTTTGAAACTTGGAAATAATTTTGTATTTGACAAAGCTGAGCAATATAGTAGAAGAGACTGACTGCCTACACATAAGTGTGGAGGAAGGCTTATCTTCAGTAGATACCTCTAGTAGGATATTTCTTGTTCTCATTTCATCGGTCAAAATCAGTCCGAAATTATTGTGAAATTTATTTCATACAGGAAAACATCCGAGTTGATCAAATCCCGCCAATATCTAAAACAATCTCAAACCTTCCTACGGAAAAGGAAGGAAGGA
This sequence comes from Katharina tunicata, assembly GCA_032466195.1. Lineage (NCBI taxonomy): Eukaryota > Metazoa > Mollusca > Polyplacophora > Chitonida > Mopaliidae > Katharina > Katharina tunicata. Next base: position 3,171 of record JAVFBZ010003100.1, read on the forward strand.
AAACTGCACAGTGTCTGGCCTTTTGATGGTAACATCTTTTTAGAAAGACAGAAGAAGGAATAAAACAGCAGATCTTGACGGGTTATAAATTCTCACTCCTTCCGTGGCAAACATATTATCACAAAATAAACTACTAACTGTATTCACCAACTTTTATTTGCAAATAATTCAGGAGGATAATATCAATTGAGGGTATAAGGAGTTATATTATGACTAAATGTACTGTAGTTATTCACGTTTGTTCACACTTTAAATACTGTGCCAATCAAAGTCTGCTAACAGTTGTGCGCACATTATTTGGGTCAACAAAGTTTTTTTCCCTTTTTCTTTTTTACTTCTATGTACTAATATAAACATTTCCATCCTATGCCTTTTTATGTGGAGTATAAGGTTAAACTTTATTGTTGCAATTTAGTAACTTTGTTTTTAGTTTGTACTTATATTGAGTTGCTGGACAGAACAAGACTTTTATATATTACGATCAGCATTGATCTCCTATTCAATCTGATGGACAAAATATAGCAGATCGACTAGACATACAGATATTGCAGATCGACTAGACATATAGATATTGTAGATCGACTAGACATGTAGATACAGCAGATCGATTAGACATATAGATTAGCAGATCGACTAGACATAGACATATAGCAGATCGACTAGACATAGATATAGCACATCGACTAGACATTCAGGTTTAGCACATCGACTAGACATATAAATATAGCAGATCGACTAGACATATATATATAACAGATCGACTAGACACATAGGTTTAGCCCATCGACTAGACATATAGATATAGCAGATCAACTAGACATATAGGTTTAGCCCATCGACTAGACATATGGATATAGCAGATCGACTAGACATATATATATAGCAGATTGACTAGACATATAGATATAGCAGATAGACTAGACATATAGATAGATTCCTCCCACCCCCTGGAGAGCCTGCCACAATTGGTTGGGACAAACTCATTTTTATGTCTTACTTCTGTACACAGGCAAGAAGCGGGGAAAAGGAAATGGGGAAGTACAGGAAATTTACCGTCAATTAATTCATTAAATTAATTAATAAACCAAAGGGTTTATCAACGGTACCGGTATTGTTATTTTCACTTAAACTTATATCCTCTTTGTAAGGGCAGAATGCTTCAACATTTTAACACCCGACGTGACGTCAAATTAGTTGCTTGTGTTTGCCACTGCTCATTGTTGGAATACACGGTCGGCACATAAATAAAATGACCCTAAGCACGCCGTTGAACACACATTTAACAGTCAATCAATTGCTCTTTAACGAATAAGACACACACAATTCTTAGCACCAGCTAAACCGATTATTTTGTTGAGAGTATGTTTAATCTAAGTGTCAAATTTCCGTAGAATGCGTACATCTACTGTAATTGCAATTATTGGTTGTCTGTAGGTACATCAAATTGCACTATGGTTATCATTTATATTAGACCAACGAAATATTGTTGCACATTTTATTTTCCATAATTCAAATGTAATGTTCTTGGCTATGCATTCGGCTAACTCCAATCGCAGACTCCAGAGCACATGCATCTTTACAATTAACAGTTTTTAATTGTTGTATAATTTTCTGTTAGTTTATCTATAATTTTTCGTTTTTTATGTATATATACAAATTTTAAACAAAAAAGAAATGCGGTGGACATGGTAGGCATTATTAAGCGTATGGCAGACATGTGTGCTTATGTCATTTTTTACAATGGGTAATGCCTTGCAAAGTTACCGCGTAGCTATTGACATATTGAATTGTTCTGGAATAAATTGGCGAATATATAGTATACATGTAAATATAAAAACAAATTTGTATGATATGTTTTTCAGATGTTATCAATTTACAATTTCTAATTTTAAGATATTTTCACACAACATGTATGAATTTTGCGTTGGAAGAGCCCATTTATTGATTGTTATTAACTTGCTTTTACTACCCTCTGGGAATATATAATTGAACCTGGGCCTGATACTGCTAATGCTATCCATCTCATCTTTTAATATCCTTGCCGTCACTGAAAGCCATTTGATCCCAAATATTGACATTTCTCAAAAAAGCCTAAATGGTTATCATGAACCTTTTCGCAGAGACTGGCACAATACCTTGGGCGGGGTGTGTCTATACGTCACTGACAGACAAACTTGCTGTTAAGAGGCGAACTGAATATGATCATGGGCAATTAGAAAAAGTATTGTTGGAAATCTACGGAAAAAGAAATACGCTAATAAGTACAACATACCGTCAACTAAATACACATGTCGCCCCTTGGCAGGAGATTGCAGGCAACATAGAAAACGTAGTAGAAATAAACATAGCCACAAATATAGTAGTTGTAAGAGATTTTAATAACGAATACTTTCGTGATATATATACTTGCATGTCACAGTTTATATGGTGGATCCTAATGTATGTAAAAAAAAAACTTGTAAAATTGTGCGGCACTCTTTCTAATTATTGCAGTGACCAAAGTCCTGTCTTCGTCAACTTCGAATTATGCTATCCAAAATGTGCAAATTATAAACGTCTTTTCTGGAATTATGATAAAGCAGAATGGGAAAGATTTAGAGAATTCCTATCAAGTAGTAAGTGGTCATCTTTGACTGTAGAGAACGATGTTGACAATTGGTGCGATGTTATTACCGACAACATTCTGGTCGCTGTTACAGCAAGTATTCCTAACAATATAGTTATTATAAGACCAAACGATATTACTACTGTTCCGCAAGTATACATAAATTATGTTCAAACCAAACAATACCAATGATATATAAACTTTCCCTATTAACTCAAGGAAATTAATCATACAATAACAATGATATCTATGTCATTGTTTAATTAATAACCTTGAATTAATATTGAGCTTTCATAGTTGGACAAAAAATGCGGTCGAACTACCATGAGCCTCTGCTGCTCTGTCGGGTGGAGCGCTGACCCTGTTAGCCAGCTATTGTTAAGATAGCTTTAATCTGATTGAACTTAAAAGACTGTTGACTCTAATGCAAAGCACAAGTTTTGGTTCCTCCAACATACCTTTTCAGACACTGTTTACAAGCGATTAGGTATACCACCTTTTTTAAACCACAGTTCAAAACATTTATCACGTGATGAACATTCCTACTCTGTTCCCTCCACCCGCGAAGTAAGATATATCTGGTATGTTCTGGTAACATATTGTTTTCATACATTTGGAAAACCTTCCCAACAGTATTACAGAGTGGTTCTGACGTTTTCATGCTGGTACTGATTCTGTAAATTGTAAAACTCTGATGGTTTCGGGATTAATATTGCGAAGAAGTTGAGTAGAATATCCTCTGGAATCTAAGGTTTTAAAGAGAACAGAACTGACCTCGTCGAAGGATGCGAGGCTGCAAGTGTTTCTATTAAACCTTTTTGGGGGTGCTGTAGCTTTAGCAGCTGCACATCTATTGTAATCGTTCTGTTTCTTCTTATTATTATTTTTCTTCTCCTAAGTTATTTTGTCCAGTCTCTACACCTCAAACCACTTGAGCTAGTGACTTGAACCTTTGGAGTCCAAACGCATATGGTATTGCGCGAAAAGAATTTGTTCATTTTTTTAAGGTCACATGGTTTCGCTGTCATCTTGGATTTGGCGGGTTTTTTTTGTAATTTTCAACAATCTTTTCTTCTGAACCACTGGACGTTTTCAGCTGAAAATTTATATACATGTTTGTCATATTTCAGCCGAAAAACGTTGTGAAGCGCGTTGGCGTTCTTTAAAATCTAGGCCCGTTATTATATCATACCGGGGCCTCACCAACTTTTGAGCCGGATTTGTTCTTTGATGGTTCTAATTGTAGTTTGGCTCACGGATTTCAAATTTGCAATTATTTTTTTGATATCTTTAAAACTTATTTTTGGAGATATAGGCAAAGAATCCATTTTAACACCTTAGTTGTATAAAGGTGAACTCTCATCCTATAGGGGCCAATGTAGATGTGAGATGGACTTGTAGTAGAGCTGAAAGTGAAAAGGTAGGTGTTCAGCTTTTTCAGCTTACCATCCATTTTGGTGGTGAACCTTTTCACTTCAACTACTCCCGTTGGTCTTAGCTCTGAACTGATCTCTTCCTCTGACAAGTCAAAGAGATCACCGTCCCGATCGCGAACAATGCCTTTGAAGGTATTTAAATGTATGTGGCGACAGAGAAATGTTATTGTCAATAATTTTTGTAAGATTAAGTAAGTTTAAGGACTCTTGTTTTCTAAAGCATTCCAAAAGTATATTTGAAGAGCTCTATTCCAAAACGCAAAAAATGCATTTTCATTGTTTTGGTAAAAATAGCATCTTTGCTCACTTGTATAAATGTTTCAGAAACCAATTGATTTATGTCATAATATTTTAATTTGATACATTCATATAATTTTATAAAGAGTAATCACACTGGCACAAGGATACCGACTTATTAAAGCCGATAAATAATTTCATGTTCTAGATAAATTATCAGAGACTTGTTGCTAGATAGACCTGCATATCGAGTTGTTCTGGATAAGCTATAGGTGCATCTCAAGAAAAGGCAATACATGTTACATGTATATTGTGAAGATAAATATGTGGCGAATATGTAACACACATAGATATTAGGTATGGGTGATAATAAGCACAACCTGAAAATGTATCGTTTAGAGCTAGTAGTAAACCCCTTAGTCTACCAAATAAAGATGTATACAAACACAATTTAAACCCACGAGCTTTTCTTATGAATTAAATCATTGAAGTAATTTGTTTCTTGACAAAACGTCATATATCCAGAAATATGCATTTTTCCAAAAACTCCAAAAAACAGTTCTTTTCCAGGGTGTTATTTGAGGGGTCTTTCTACAGGAACGTGTAGCGATAAATTATATCACTCAGACTGCAATTTTTATTTGGAAAAGCTATTAATTTGTTTTTGCTCCCAATACATGTAGTTAAGACGGGCGTTAAGCAGGAATTTCCTGTGCCCTGGTGCTCCTAGAGCTAAAGTCCATCAGGAAGCCGATTTGTTGTGGGTGGTTTTTGAAATGTAAATGTCCAGCATTGTCTGATTCGATAAAACCACCATGTGTTTATGGTGGTTTCCTTAAGTCATTTGGCTGGCACCCAATCATACAAATGAAATAACCTAAAGTGAAATGTATTAAAATCAAACAAACCAACAATGTCATATTTAGCGGAAATGCCGGGCAACCAATTGAGCCACGACATGGAAGTCGGTCAATAATCACTACTGTATGTTGTTTTAAATCCAACTTTCTCGTTGTTCAGTTCAGTTATTTTGAATCTTTTCTGAGATTTAAAACATGATTGAGTAGCCAATTTAAAGTCAAACGAATTAAAGTCCTGACCATACACCTGGTTTTAGCTTAGTTATGTTTTTTTTAAATTTAGGATGTACTAATTAGAGTTTTTGTGTAAAACGAAAGGTGATATTTTTGAGATGGGTTCTTCTGTCTGATTAGAGATATAAAGAAATATTTGCCAGTTATATCAATCAGGGTCGGCATCAAGCTCTTCTGCGTTATCATTTTTCCTCTGCTTTGAACTGGTTGTAAGTGGTGTTGGGGATTAATGGTTTTGGCTTAAATGGCTCACCACCCATGTTCCCCACACTTGATTGACCCATGAGCCACTGCCTTCTGCAATGACAATAAATTCAAATGTTTATCTCACTATTATTTTGTTCTTATTTAGGTGGTATTTTAATAAGTTAGATGGTAATATTTTGTAAAGGTAGGTAAAGTGAAAATATTTTGGTTTATTACAGGGCAACGTGACCAGCCGATTAATCAGACCGGGCCAATCTGACCACCCGTCTAGGAGAATATTGGGCCAAAGTGACCTAATCCTGGAAACTAATTCATGTAACGGAATAGCTATATTGATATACTTAGACCTACGGGAGGACAAGGTTTTTAGAGGGTTTGAGAAGCAATAATGCGGGGACACACGAGCGAATATAATCGCCCGATCGCGGCGATTGTACCAATCGCTGAAAAATTCGCCACGTGTGTTCAGACCGGCGACAGCGATTATGATCGCCGAAGCCGTTCGGCCGACCAGTCGCTCGGATCAAACATGTTTGATATTAATCGATGCTGATAAACCAATCAGAGTTCTCACATGACACACAGAATGGCAACTTCCATGAATGAAGTCTGGACGAAAGAGAAAGAGGAGGAATTGGTGCTGTGTTGGACAGAAAGACCGTGCCTTTTTAATATAAAAAAAAACATTGAATATATACGCATGTAGCCCAGATACATTGGCTTATCTGTGCTTGCCAATTCTTTTACTAAATTGACATACACGCCTTGACTCTGCCGCCGCATTATCCATCTTTTTGTCCAAATATTTCTGTTCTCCCATCTGAGTCTATGTCTTAATATTCTTTTGATGAGTAAATAAATCACAGCAGGGGCAGCTAATTTCCGTTTTGATCTCGCCATATTGGACAAATCACATGACTTGCGTTTTTTTTTTAGGGAAAAACTACTGCGGATCGTTGGGTCAATCGCCACGTGTGCACGCTCAAGTCGGCCGAAAACTTTCGCTGGTGAATTCGCTGGCGATCAGACGGCTGCGACCTGGCGATAATATTCGCTCGTGTGTCCCCCTCATAAGTCTACATTATTAAATAAACATTATTTGTAAATAACACTTTTTTTTTTTATTTTATAAATTTCTGTAACATGTCTGTTTATCAGCACGATAAGACGTTTGTCGCCATTTCTTAAGTTGTATGGAACTTTAATGTCCCTCAATTTTCATGTTAAAGCCATTCATATTTAATTTGGTTTTATCGACAGATGTGTCGGGCTTGCTTGAAAAAATAAAACATAATAAAGATTCTACTACTCAAAACCATTTCGTCCCCTCTCAAAATAAACCTATATGAACTCTGTGTTCGCATTCCCTTTAAATTTAAATCCTTATGAATAATACACATACAAGTTTGGTCTTTTATAATCTGAATATTACTCAATAATTACATTAACACAAAAACTACACTGTGAGGTTTATTTCCATAGCTAGTCATTACATTAGCTTTTGCATTTGGTGTATTTATTTTATTGTGTACGTGGAACGTTAGTTATTTTTGTATATGTTGGTGAGCTATCAAAATGCCTCACACTACAACCTCGATTATTCTACCCAATAAGCCGTTGATTGTTTTTCGATTCAGTAGCCCTATTTTTCAACAGTAAATATGTTCTATAATGACAACGCATTTTTCACTTCATCGCCATTGTGAATTCAATTCGATGACGCGACGTTACAAGTGTCTATGAAGTTACTCGGTGCAGGCGTTGCACAGCAATGTATAACCGTGCCTACCGTTCGAAAATGTATTGATTGTTACACAAAAAACTAAGGTAAAGCTTAGACAAATTTATAGAGTGATAAATTTATAAAACTCAAACCCGTGTATTACGGTGCTCAGAATCGAATAATATTCATCGTAATACATGGCTAGTGTTGGTTAACTTGTATTTCTCACTCTACAACCCCGACATTTCTACTGCCGAGCCGTGTGATATATAGAGGATATTGTACGGTGAAGTTGAATACCATTAATACCAATATTTAAATGCCAGTATTGCTCGACTGAGTGATCGAAATGATAACCCAAGAGACGCAAAGAGTTGAGTGGGTTATAACTATCACCAATCACGTGATCAATATAATGACATTCAAACCTCTATGTGTAATATTCTTTTTATTATTTATATCGACGAAAAAGTCATTCACATTTCACCTAACGCAGACAAGGCGTGTTGGGACCAGCATCACATTCATCAACGCGTGGAGTAATTCTTAATGTCAAACCCCGTCATCCCTTTGATGCGTGCTGAAATGAAGTGCGCCAATCTGCAACGTTATAGCAACGAAGGCCGTTGACCTTATACTTTTCGAAATGTAATAACAAAATGTAATAACAAGTGTGTTATTCAACCGCGCTAAAATATCACATGTTATGGTGAAATCATGATGCCCAGATGCTAAGAAAATGGTCTATGTTTTTGTCATAGTCAATGTGACGTCACCTCGATATTTTTGTCAAGAGACGTTTTAGTGCCACCGCTATCGTACTACGACGCGCATAACAATGTGTACTGATACCAACCGCTTTAAAGAAACCATTAAGTAAATAAAATAAAATTAAAATATAAATAAAAGGTATAAACATTGTGTAGCGTGAGAGAAAGAGTCATCAACTCGAACTCGTTTATTCCGATGAATAACACTCTCGCCTTTGAATTAAAAAAATCACTGCCTTGTTGCCCATAATTTTTATAAATTTACAATCTCTAAAGTGATATTCATCGTATTACACAGCCTTTCGTAAATGGAAATAAAATTACGCAAAAATTAAAGCAAAAATAGTGTGTATTGTGACAAAAAGATTCATCAACTCGGCTTTGTATTACGATGAATGTCACTTACCTCTTAAATTATAAAATCAATCGCCTGCGGCTCGTCATTTATGTAAATAAACTCGAGTGCTATTAATCTCGTGAATGAATGCAATGATAGCCCAACCAACGCATTGTGTCTTATTTATGGGTTTATATTTTTGGTTATTATTTCCACCACCAACTCGATCAAATTTAATGGTATTTAAAACTTCACTGTGTAATCTCCTCTATACAACTTATCTTAATATTTTGGTAAAAGAATTCTTCCTCTTTTTTTTATAAAAGTATCTTCGAATATTCATAACAAATAAGGCAATATATATCCAACAGATTTTAATCCATCATTAACAAAAATACGATAAACGGCACACTATAGCGGGAACAAAATCAAACTCCAATTGGTACCTACATTTTCTGTTCAACCTAACTAAAGAAAGACAAGTAAACATTTGCTTAAATTATGTTTCTATTAATATAAAATAATTTGTTTGAACACAAATATCCTTTGCTCTAAAATTATTATTAGAACTAAGAATATTTTAGGTCAAAGTTTTAATTGGCCCAACACTGTTTTCCAAATCTTGACTATTAGCTAGGCAATTGACGTGACTAATCCAACGTTCACGGGACCACATCAAATAATGGTGTCTTCGCAACCCGCCTACTTCGCAACTCGCCTACCTATTTTTTGGGTAGGCGAGTTGCGAATAGCAGTCAGTACGGATTAAGACTAACCTCCAGGAGTCCAGAGTATTAACTCACAGGGGTTATAAAAAAAATCGAACTCTATTGGTTTTTACAGAATAAATATTTTATTAAATATCAGATCAACAATATGTATAAACAGATTTACAATTTAATTAAATACGAACAG
>JAVFBZ010003111.1:0-12493 GCA_032466195.1 Katharina tunicata
ACTTCTGTTGCCCACCTCGCGTATCAGCCCAGACGTAAACAACAACAAATAATGCGTCTGGGCTGATTTATAAGCTACTCAGAGACCATCAAGGGCACAGGATAAGATGTTTGAAGTTTGTATTAGTTTATTATTATTTCTGTGTGAACAGAAATCTTCCAAATCTTTGCTAAGTTCTATAAAAGTGGCAAATTGATGAAATGAAGAAGTTACTTTCAAGAGTGATGTCAAATGTAATCTAACACCGGTTTGAGAAATATACTAATACTGTTACACCATGTCACAGTATGTAGTACCCTTAGACGGACTGTTAAAAAAGTGGGTTTTCAGGCAACCGACGAGCTTTAAAACAACAGAGAAGTAGTATTCAATACTTATTTACATACCTTTGAAAAAGTATCAAATAGATGCCCCCTAAAAACAAAGATATTTTGAGATTCAAATAGTCCCAAACCCAAACAAACTATGCACAACAACGTCACGTCGCAACCGGAAGTAGTATATGCGCAGTGAAAAAAAAATCCCCGACACGCATTTATTTATTGACTTTTCGTTATGAATCTAATTTTGTCCATAATTTCCTAATAACATGTTTATAAAATATGAACTATAGCTATTACATTTTTACTTTTATTTATGTTTTAATAGTGCATTTACTGCGGAATGCGATTTGGGTTCATCCATTATTCTAAAGGTTGTTTTAATCGTTTAATTTTAAAATGAACAATATTTTCCCCCAGATAATATCTTATTTTATTATCCAGCGTAATTGAAAATAAACATTAATAAAAGAAATTATATTCATAATTATAACTAAACACTTAAAATGTCTGTTGACATGGGTATACCCCATTGCCTCCCCCCGTGGCTTTAGTGGGTAGTCCCTAGCAACTCATAACAAGGACGCCTTCATATTGTTTTTGGCGGGTTGGGGTTTTACTTTCTATAATAATTAAGATTTTAGTACTTTTCTGGGACATTTTTAAAATACCAGAACCATGGTGAGTTACATTTTTGTTGTCTTATGGTTTTAAATGGATGAACTAACCACTGCCAATCATTTTGAAGTGCTATGGCATCCTGATTTAACAACAACAACAATACGCTTTCAGCATGGTAACCCATTAGATTGGTTGCAGATATTTTGTCACTAATCTCGTTAATTTTAGATTTGTGTTCCTTCCAAAATAATGGCACTGCTTACCCGAAAGTAAAATAATTTATGTATGTCTAAGTCAATTCATTAGAAACAGAGTTCTATATCGTCAGTCTACGTAATCCATATGATACATAACGATACAGAACAATAAAAATGTGTAATTTTAAGTTTCTGCTCTTTCTGATTTAACCTTATAAAATACATGACTAAGATGTATTTTCTAAATGCCCGCTGCATAAACACGATTTTAACTTGTCCAATGAAATGATTCCCAATTCTGTCTGGAAGAACTAAACTATCTGCGATAATTTATGTATCAAAAATGCTCACCTTTTGCATAAGTAACAATTGAAAAGTAATTTTATTTGGAAATGAGAGTAGGAAGATGGCAGCAAAATTTGAAAATCAGTTGCAATCACTTGTTAAGTGCAAGTTATGTGTCCGCATCGCCCTGAACAATGTGAAAATTACAATGATTTAGTATAACACAGTTCCGTAGATATCATTTCACAAGCTAGTCTTATGTATGATATGTAACATATTTTGAAACTGAAATTGTGGGATTTGTATAAAAACTATTGTTACTTACCAGATCCCTGCCTTTTTTCTTCCAAAACACACCGCCCTCTGGCTAAGGGCAGTATGTTTCCAGATTATATTCATGCTGTCATACTTAGCACTGGAGAAACATTATCTTTCCAACAGTGATCAAATTTAAGTGACTTCACATTATGGTTGTGAGTTGCTGTTTTCTGTTGGAATACACCGCCGTCATATAAATGGAATACCCTTGTGCACGGCGTGTCAGCGTTAAACACTAATCAGTCATTCAATCCAAAACACACCATCCATCCACCTAGCAGGAATAAGTCGCTATTAAGTAAGGATGACAATTTGAATTGGCATTTTTGCTTGCTATTTCAGACGACTGTACGGCGAACATTGAACAACACTCAGCGGGAGAAGATGATGGCAAAGGCGCGGCATCAGGAGGAAGGTCGAGAAGATGCTTTAAGACGTCTAGCCAAAGAGCAAATGCTAGTTGCCAACCTAGCCAGTGAAGAAACCGTTGAGGAACGCCGACATCTGAGACGCATGCACAACGAAGCCAAAGAAAGAGAGATGGAGGAGGCAATTATAAATGTAGGCGCATATTTAGCATTCCTATCTGTCATATATTTTTAATTTTTAAATCAAGAAACCAACAAATTTGGACCTAAAATAAGTACACATGTGTATATAAATTTTATATAATGCTCTTATAATTTTACTCTCTCTGCGTTTATAAAAATCTGTGTTTTTTTTTAATCAACAAATTTATTATGATTTGAAAGAAATATAGATCGATGATGAAATTCTTTATATTATGTTTGAGCATTTTTTGTCAGCCGTATCAACTGATTGATCATTAGAGGGAGGCTACTGAGGCTTCAAAACTCTGTGTTAATAGTTTCTTTGCGACAACACAGAGTTAAGTTACCTTTTGAACAGTCCTGCCCTCGCTTCAGCTATTATTCACTATTATTCAATTTTGTAATAAAAATGTATTTACAAAACAGTAGTGTATACTCTAAATCACCCAAAAATTTCAGCCATACGATAAAAATTACTTTGGAAACTATGAAAATGATAAATTTTGGCTGTCAGATGACAATGTTGGTGTTGGGGAGTTTCAGGATTTTACAGAAAACATAAATTTGTTCCTTTACATGCAATAATACTTTCACAACTTGCAAAAAGTTGACACTGATACTTGATTGAAATTATATGTGATTTAGGCCGCAGCCTGTATATTTTCATCATTAGTACTGGTACAGTGGTACTTTATAAACCTATTTATGACTTTTCATGTGTTTAGTCCCAAAGAAACAGAGAAATCCGTGAAAAACAACTGGAGCAAGAAGAAAAACTAGCAAACGAATTAGAGCGAGTTAAAATGGATAAACTCAGAGATGAAATGATTAGGAAACAACTTAGAGAAGAAAGGTAAATATACCAAAAAATAATTTTTTTAAAGGTTAATTTTTTTTTCTTTATGCATATTCTCTGCTTGCCCAAAATCTTTTATTCATGCTGTCATACTTAGTGCTGGAGGAACATTATCTTTCCAGTGACTTCACAAATTTTGGTTGTGTTAAAGTTGCAGTCTTCTTTTGGAATACACTACCCCTGAGCACGACCTTAAACATCAATCAATCTATCATTATCTTTCCAACAGAGCTGACACAAGTGAAATATGGTCAAATACCTTTAGAACGGCGTTAAAAATCAATAAATCACCCAGTATTCCTTATTGAGTTCAACACATCTAATGCCTAAGAGCTAACAGTAGCGATGTCTGTTATAAGCCACTAGATGGACATTTTAAAAAAAGAAAATAAATGGTGTCTGCATTTTTTTTTAACGATCTTCTATCTGTTGCGAGTGGTTGTCACGTGTGTTTCATAACTGATTTGGTATATAAGGTAAGTTTTCCCCTGGCTGCAGAGTTCGCAGGGTGTTTTTTACGAGTTTTCTTCCCGGTTTTCCATCATACACCGGCAACGCAAATAATTAAGATTAGTAAGTCGTCATGTAGGTGAAATACTCTTACGACGTTTAACACAAATCAAACAAACAAACAAACATAACTGACTTGTTGTGGTGTACTAGTTTCGTCTTCTAAATGTATTGGGGTGTCTTCTGTGTTTGCCAGCATCATTTAGGTTGGTTTCCTTCACCCATTGGACTGGAATGCCATCATATGAATGAAGTAACCTTAAGCACGGCGTAAAACTCAATCAGTCCATATATTATCTCTTGTTTGAGTGGCATTTAGAAGTTGGGTAAATTACAAAGACATGACGACTGAGATGGATTTTCAACTTCTGGATATATTGTTAAGCGACGTTTCGATCTAGATACTAAGAAACGTCGCTTAACAATATATCCAGAAGTTGAAAATCCATCTCAGTCGTCATGTCTTTCATATATTATCTGTTTAATGATTTTTGACAATAAGAATTTCAAAGTATTTATATGTTGTTTTAGCCCAGAGTTGCGTGAGCTTGAAGCCAAGTTAAAATCAGCATACACAAACAAAGAAAGGTCAGCACAGATAGCCGAACGAGAAGCTCACAAATACGATTCTATGGTGAGTGTTTACAGTTTAATTCATTATTTCTTATATATATATATATATTTTTTTTTTTCGTATAAATGTAGAGAAATAAAATTTTGCTTGCATGTTTATAATATAAAATATACGTTTTTAATTCTTTGCTATTTGAAGCTACCTGTAACCCATTATTTACCATTAATATGCTTTTTGTGTCTGTCTGTCCAACCCGCTCTTTAGAGGCCTTTGTATCCCTTTTGATAATTTGGTGAGCAGAAGCCGGTTGTTCAACATAACGACCAGTTAGAAGAGGTTGAGTAACAATTAATTTTTATTATGACGTGACGTCAATTTCATTTTGACTCAACGTCATCTAACGAGCTGAATGGCAAATGGAGCTTTCAGCAACCGGCGCCAGGTGGTTGGGCGTGAGCTTTCCACGCCCTGCTCTCTGTGGGCATCAGCAAGGCGATTTGTTGTGGTGTCCCTATTTTATCCTGTAAATGTGTCTCATGTTTTGCCACCGTCGTTAGTGGTGATTTTCTTCACCCATTGGGCTGGCACTCTGTGATATGAGTGAAATAACCTTAAGTAAAAACCCAATCGAATAAACAAAGACCTGCTGGTGGAGATAGTGTAAGAAGTTCATTTATAAAGCAAATTTATTTAATATTTATCATTATGATTAATTAACTTTGTGGGTCAGAGCTAACTCTTATCTTGATCAGATTTAGTTTTCCGACGACAGACAAAAAAGGTGAACTAAAATGATCAAGATCAGAGCCGCGTTTTGATCCACCAAACTTGATGGGTACAAATAAGCTGCATTTGACAGTTTAGTTCACTCTTGGAATATAAAACCTACATAAGTGAGAACTGTGTTAAACTCTGATCAATCAATCAATCAATGAATGTATGTACCGGGTATGTATGTTTTATTGCACTTGTTAGTCTACTCAACTAATTTCACATTATTTTTTTATTTTTAGTACCGTGATGCTGAGATTTCTAAGGTAATGAAGGAAGAACACGCTAGAGCTGTGGAAGCCGAGAAGATCAAGACAGAGGAGCGATATCGAGAACAGATTCGCTACCAACAGGAACTGGAGACACAGCTCGAGGAGAAGGAGTTGAAACGCCAACAAGCTTACGAAGAGTTCCTTAAGGAGAAACTCATGATTGATGAAATCGTCAGGAAAATCTATGAGGAAGATCAAAAGTTAGTTTTATTTCCGGACTTAAATATAAAGCTCCAGGTTACACAGACAACATTTAGTGGGTCTAAGTCGGCTCTGATCCAGATCAGATTTATGTTTGCGTTTACACGGCAGAAAAAGGTGAAATAAATCTGATCCGGATCAGCATAGTCCGCCTTTTTTGACACCACCAAATTTGATGGGTAAAAAAATAATCCTCATCGGTTTAGTCTGCCTACAGGTGCTGGGGGTGGGGGGGAGGGCTCTTTAACTTGGAATGACGTGACAATTACGTTTGTGTCATCCTTCACTCGTTACAATTGAGTACTGTCATTTGAATCAAAAGTTTAAAGCTGAATTTATACGAACTACTCCCAGACTAATTGTGACAAAGCTTTTAAAAATATACATTAAACTAATTATAACTTGTAATTTTTTTTAAGTCATGAAAAGTGACTAAAGCTACATTATGTTTTAAAATAATGATAATATATCTTGAAAATAATGAGGAGTTTTGCCTTGAAAAATTATAATTTCACGCTCTAAAATAAATAGAATTTATGATTTACAACAGTGGCAATGTATGTTTAAAAATAATTCTAATTAGAACTTATTGATGTTCAGTTATAAAAAAAAGTTTTTATCTAAATTAATCATACTCAATGTTTTGAAATACTTAATTATTTAGGTAATGGGTTTTTTTTTTATCCTGGTGCTTATGAGATGGATTGCTTTATATTTTTGATCAATAGAAAGGGACATCATAATATACTGTCTAAGAACAAGTAATTTTTTAAAATCATGATCATTTTTTTTCTATCACTAAATTGATAATTCCTTTCTTGAAATAACTATATTTTTTTGTGCAGATAAAACGATAATGTGTGTTGTCTTTTTTGCAGAGCTTACGAGAAACATTTACAGAAGAGGAAGGCCACACAGGAATTCATCACAGAGTTCACAGAGGTCAGGAAACGATGGAAGGAGGAGGAAAAGAAGAAAATGGAGGAAGAAAACGCCAGAATCATGGAGTTCGCTAAAGTTCAGTTAGAGAGAGAGCTAGAGAGAACACAGGAAAAGAAACGAAAAGAAGAACACATGCTTCACGTACAAGATGCTGTAAGTGGACTGACAATTTGTAGTGTTCCAGAATTTGTAGTTTTAACATAGTAATAATAGCTGACATAGTTTTCAGAATTAAAATTGTTAGCTCTGAAATAAGAAAGAATTGTTCTTTTTCTGACCGAGCCCTCTAGCTAATAAAGATTTATCCTTTCCTGGCCGTTGCTCAAATTGAGTCATGAAGCCGCATGTGTACCAGTAAATTATGGCTGCTTGCTGTTCGCACAAGTAAACAGTTTTTTTGCCAGGATTTTATTAATAGGGGCCAACTGCTATGGAGTTTTGTACAAAAAGCTTTTTACATTTTTGAATGTTATGGTGGACAAAGAACATATTTCTTTGTAAAAGTTGTAAAATATTATTTCTTGTGACCTGGTTTTGTCTCCTAATCAGGCCAATGAGGCCATTATCAACTTTTAATATAAATTGATCCCTTTGCCTGTTTTCTTGGGTAAATTTCATGAAATAAACATTTTTTCTTTGTTTTCCAGCTATCTAAAGATATCGCCATCAAAGAAAAGGAACGAGAAGAAATGGAGAAAGTTCGACTAGAGCTCTACATGGAGGAAGAGGAGGAGAAAGAAAGGCAGAAAGAACACGTGAGTTGTCCGTCTGTCTGTTTAGTCGATTGTTCATTTCAGTGAGTTGAATCCCCAGGCCTAGTGTTGCCTGTCTTGTTCATATGAATAAAAGTGTGATTAGACTCCTTGACTAAAATTCTGATTGTGTATTTTTCAATTAGATAGTTAAAGTAATTTCTTGGTGTAATAAATTCCACTTTCTTTTATACCTAATTGTTCGTTTGTTTGGATGGGGATTTCTATAAAACTAACAAAACTAACAGAAATAATAACACTTTTGTTACAAAATGCATGCTGACATATAAGTGAAATAACCTTGAGTGTGGTGTAAAACCCCAATCAAACAAACAAATACAAAATGCATTTTAGGCAGAACCAGTAAAATAGGGTTTTGCTTTACAATTAATTCTGTACATCTTGTTTTGATGTTATTATTGAGACATCCTTAGGGTGCCAATCCGTAAACAGATTAAGGGCATCAGGAAGCCGAACAATCAAATTTGTTCAGTTGTTGTATACGGTTGTGTCTTGTCAGGGGTGGTTTTGTCACCCACTGGGGAAGCTTGTCGTCATACGAGTGTAACAATTTTGATTATGTTCAAAATCAAACGAACAACAAAATATTTCCAAATCAAATATTGTGTAAATTAAATTCTGCCAACTTACAATCATTGTATTATATTATCTTGATATTATTGTTTCAGATTGAGATCGAGCGTCAGTTGCGCCAGAGGATAGACCTCCAGGAGGAACACGCCAGACAAATGCACTTCAAGGCTCTGAGGAAACAGGCAGAGATAGAGGAAGAGGAAGTCTTCAGACAAGAGGTTAGGGGAACATTTATTTTATAGTTTGGGTTATACTTCGATTTGAGTGGTCTAGAGCGCACACTTATATAGTGTACATGTCTGGTCCACAGGTCCCCCTCACCTTAGAGTTTGCGAGATCACGTTGTTATTTTTTGGCTTCTTTCAGTTTTAAATGAAAATATCATTAAATAAAAAAGTACTAATTAAATTAAATACAACATATATTGGTATAGATGCTATATTTTGTCTTTATTGTACCTTCACAAGTTAAAGACTTTAATTTTGTTTGTCTTATTCTATATTACTCAAAACTGATCTGTACAACTACAGTCTATTCAAGTGCTGACATAAGTAAAATATTCTTGAATAATTTTAAAAACCCCAGTGAATCAACAAAAACACATGACAAGTCAACAAATAACAAATTTGATCCTTGCTCTCAAAAATTAGCCACACGACTGATTTTTATAACGTATTATGGTATGGCGTTGTCCGTCCAGTAGTTTTCCTCGTGAACGCAACTCAGGCCAGAGTTTTCTATGGATTCTTCTGAAATTTGGTACACATAACCGGTATTATGGGAAGATGTCCACAAACTTTTTTCAAAGCAATTCAACGTTTTCTTGAGTTATTCCCCTTGATTTTTGTCTGAAACCCTTGAATTTTCCTAATGAATGCAACTGGTCTCGGAGTTTTCCATGGATTCTTCTAAAATTTGGTACACATTACCGGTATCATGGGAAGATGTCCACAAACTTTTTTCAAAGCAATTCAATGTTTCCTTGAGTTATTCCCCTTGATTTTGTAGATCATGTACAACCCTTTTTGTAACAATTCAGCGTTTTCTTGAGCTATTCCCCTTGATTTTGGACTGAAATCCATTAATCTCCTTAGTGAACGCAACACGTACCACAGTTTTCCATGGAATCTTCCTAATTTTTTTAACACATAATCGGTTAATGTATCATTTGTAGATGTGCGCACACTTTTTCAAACCAATTCGACGTTTTCGAGTTATTCGCCTTGATTTTAGTCTAAAACCCTTCAATCTTCCTTGTGAACGCAACTCGTACCACAGTTTTTCTTGGATTTTTCTGAATTTTTTTTTTTCTTTATTTTCTTCAAATAATGTTTTCCAGTGAGTGATAGTGTTGTCTTCTTGGCTTTGGATATGTGTGTGGTTTTACCGCACCTGTATATTTTTTTTAAAACATCCCTTGAACAAGTTCATGTCACCTAGATCAAATGTCAAGGTCATTGTAACTATAAATAGAAATTGTTGAAGTATTTTTCTTACATTGGCTTTAGCCGTCCACAGTTGTATGTAATTTCGTTCAACTTCAATGTTCAGTATTGGCCACAATGGGTCCTTCAATTCAGTTTAGGGCGTATTATGTACCGGTGACGGTCCTCTGGTTTCTTACCTTTTCTTATGTTATTTTCTTAACTGATTTTGGTGGTTTATTGTTCTTTTTTAGATGTTAGCAAAGTTTGCCGAGGACGATCGTCTGGAGCAAAAGAACGCACAGAAGAGACGACTGTTACAGGAGCAACACAAGAGAGCTGTGGAGGACATCATCATGGAGAGAAGGGAGACATACGCCAGAGACAGGGTAAG
Organism: Katharina tunicata; assembly: GCA_032466195.1. Lineage (NCBI taxonomy): Eukaryota > Metazoa > Mollusca > Polyplacophora > Chitonida > Mopaliidae > Katharina > Katharina tunicata. The sequence continues at coordinate 9,583 of JAVFBZ010003111.1, forward strand.
AGTTGTTGCCCCTTAGTTTATATGATATCCTATTAGACAGTATAACTGACATCACTGCTCTTGTTAGATGTGACCTGTGATCTAAGGGACTTCAGGAAGCCTATATGTTGACTGATGTCCTGTTTGATTCAGTGCTAGTAATGTCAATGGTGGATTCCTTCGCTAATTAGTATGGCATGCCTCATGAGTGAAAACATTTTTAATACAGGGTTAAACGCTTGTCAAACAAACAGGGTTAAACTCTTGTCAAACAAACAGCTGCTCCTGTGGAAATGATAATGGAGACGGGGTGAAAGACCCTTTGGCTCAGCTTTAAAGTTGCCTATGCTTACTGGTATTATCGTTTTCAGTACGAATGTTTTTGCAATAATTTCACTAATACCTGCACAGCAGCGATGACATGTTAAGTAATGTTAAACTTTGTGTAAAACAGCAAACAAAGAAAAAGTTAACTGTTATTATCACTTTATCATCATAATTCACACACAAACCTTCTTCGGTCAATTGATGCAACTTTTTAAAGTCTTTTTATGACCTCTTTCTTGAACATAATGATGTCATAAAAAGACTTTGAAACTTTGGGCCAAATGTAGAAGTTGGAATACCAGTACCAAATATAACTTTATACAACTTATAAATTGTTGAGAAATTAGCATAATAATGATTTGATTATTCGCAGGCACTCGAGCACGAGGCTAGGAAGGAAGAACAGAGGTTAGACGAGTTCCGTAAACAGATCATTGAGGAGGAGAGACAGAGACTTCTCAAAGAACACGCCTCTAGGCTACTCGGATACCTACCTAAGGTACGCAGGTTCTTTTTTGTCTTGTGTCGTTCAAACATAAATATAAGAATAACATAAGATATTATGGATAAATATCTTTATTCTAAGTGTCTCTTAAAGAAGATACAATGTAAGAGATTAAAGTACACCACGCTGCTGTGGAGATATTTCTTAAAGAATGAGACTTTGGGCTTCTCTGCTACTAATCAAACGCATGATTTTGTCAAGACTTTTCATGTCTTAGATTTCTGGATAGGATTTTGCAAAGTGCTCCGCCCAACCATACAGTGGATCAGAGGCTGGCTTACTCAAAGAACATTACTTATTAATGTATGCCCTCTACATTAAAATATTATTAGTCCGAGTCTACTACAAGAAAATGCTTTTACATTTATCGAATAGTTATGCAAGGGATGCTCAATTTCATCAAAAGCTCCATCAAAAGCTGCCGGCGGGTGGGAACATCCTGTGCCGTGGTGCTCTCTGAGCTAAGGGGCACAGGAAACTGATTTGTTGTGGTGTCATGTTTTGTTAATGTTCTGAAAATGTTTTTTCCTGTCTTGCACGCGGTTATATAAGTGAAATAACCTTGGGTACGGCGTAAAACCCAAATCAAATCAAAAGCTGCCAATATTTCCCCTTGTGTTTATTTTTCACCAGCCAACACCAAACCATTTTGATGATGCTATGAATTTCATGTGTGAACTAAGCGCTTTGCAATTACCATTTTAGTTGTTTACCCGTTCTGAAGCTCCAATCTATCACTTGTTTAGTAATGCAAAATTTCCTTTCTCTCCTTCAGGGAGTCATTCGAGATGAGAAGGACCTGGATATGCTGGGACCAGATTTCAAGGAAGCCTACAGTAAAAGACAATTTGACCCATTTGATGAGGAGTCATGGAACAAAAATTTCAAATAAAGTCAGAATAATTTATAATAGTATTACCAATTTTTCATGTCACCTTTTTTGAAAGCTATAAATTTATTATAACGGAGTGAATGTTTGGTCTTTTCACCAAATGGATACAATTTTATGGTCAGGCTTTCCTCTTATAAAAAGATAGGAATATAATGTCGAAATTAAAATTGTTTTTCTTCATTTTTTCTGACTCGGCAAATAGAACATTTCTGTGAAATGGAGAATAAAAGAAAATATTTTTTAACATGTAATTTTTAAAAACTTCTAAAAGCATATCAGTATTTTTTCAAATGACCTTAGCTTTCTTCACTTCCGCACTTTGGACAAACTGTAGGTTATAATTTTGTGTACAAAGTTATATTATGATGTATATAGGAGGACAATAAAATAATTTACGGTCAAATTCTAGAGACTCTCATTTTGTATGTCTTTTTATTTAGTTTATTTTGTCATTTGCCACTTGAAAGTCCTTGAATGTAGCCTAATGCGCACATCATCTGACGTGAAACGATCATCACCATTTTGGCCAGAACTTTTTGATTGCCTTTGGATGAAATTGCCAATGTAGACAGTTTCCATTAGTTTTACATTCAGAAACTGGGTGTATCTAAAGCCATTTGAAATTTGCTCAGTTACCCGATGTTTGCTTATGCGTTTAGTGTATTATAATCAACGGTAAACAGGCTTCCGGCCAAAAAATGTAAGATTTTAAGGCATATCCATACACCTATCTCATTATCCTACGTGTCTACACTACAAGAATGGTTAAAAATTATATTCTGCAATGTTACTCTTTTTTAAATTGAAGCAACTTTTTGAAAGATGCAATTTCATAACTTTTAAATATGTTGTCAAATCCATAAGCCTGTAGAGGGGCAGTTTATATTCTCAAACAAGACAAACTGCATAAAATTTGTACGCACCATGTAATAATGATTTAATTTAAAAGATAAAATGTATGTGCTAAGATCATTTGGCTTCTTTAGGAAGGGGAAAAAAAAAATTTGAATGGATGATTGGACCAACTCTTAGGTGACCCGTCACGGGGCCCTGGATCCAATTGGATGAATCATGCAGCGATTCACTCTTGTTTGATCATGGAAGAAATTGAAGTAGAACAATATATTTCATAATTTTTAAAAAATAAAATGGGTTCAACCGTTGTTTCACTCTAAAAACATTGAGATGTAACCAATGTTTCTAATTTG
>JAVFBZ010003122.1:0-12492 GCA_032466195.1 Katharina tunicata
TTTTTGGTTGCGTTTGGTCAAGGATGATCTTCTGAAACATTCCAGTAACAATGTGCAACCCTACAAAACTGTTTGAGATAACATATGTGTACAAAATTGTAAGTATCATTTTTGAATTTCATTTTGCGTTTCTTTTTTTGTAGAGTGTATATTAATAAAAAGTTTGAATTTGATAAGACATGATTAGAAATCCTCACCTGTACAGTTCTCCTCTCCCTCAAATCCGTCCGGACAGCCACATTCATAACTCCCGGCAACATTTACACAATAATCAAGGCAAATGGAGACATTCGTCAAACATTCGTCGATATCTGATGACACAAAACAGATGACAAATTATAAATGTAACTCTTTAATTCCCCCTAGGTTTATATTTTGGTCAGGTATTGATAACAATGCAACAACAACCGCGTAAAGACGCCAGATATGCAAAAAGAAAATAGAATCAAAACAAAAACAAAAATTAGAAAGCAAAAGCTCGACAGTCTGTTAAGTTATTTGTGTTATTTTGTCAACAGATAGCCACAAAAGAACAACCACATTTGTAACTCTCTTATTCGTTAACTTACACATACCTATACAATCTGTACTGTTTTGTTGATAACCGATCAAACATCCACATTCGTAACTTCCCGGGATATTCACACAGACAGCATTCAAACCGCATACAGACACATTGAATGCGCACTCGTCGATGTCTGTTTGTAACATGAATGTACAAGTATGTTATTAGTTGATTATGTTGGTATGTGTATTGCTTTTTAGTGACCTACATATTCATTTTGTCAGTAGACTAATAAATGTTTCAGTTTGAATTAACATATTGTTCTTTTAATATGCTTTGACTTTCATTCAAGAGAGTTTTTGCTGTGGGTAAAGTAATAGATTGAAAAGGTACAGATCATCTTGAGTTCCATTTAGTCCAATTCAAAAGGTAGTATTTCAGGCGCATTTCCTTCAGTTACAATTATGACACCAAAGACTTGAGTAGCACAATAATATGGCTCTGATAGCCCGCCCTCCTCCCCGGAGCAATCGGGAAGAATCATGTCTCCCTCGCGTCTCATAGATTTCAGGATCCGAAATGTCCTCAACCAACGCCCGGTGACTGCGGATGTTGTTTTTAAGCTTTAGAGTTTTATGCAATCCACTGTTTGAATTGTTCATACCTGTACAGTTACCCACGCCTAGAGGGGTGTCTTGAAATCCTGATGGACAGACACAATCATATCCCCCGGGGGTATTCACACATATATGCTGACCATAGCACATCGAGGTATTATTGCCGCTGTCACATTCATCTATATCTAAAACCAGCAGCAAATAATACAAGTATCGCTTAGATTCCATTAATACCCACTTTGATCAATGCGATTTAACACATGTATGCTCATCATATTTTAAAAAGGGATAGAAACATGAAACAGAAATTCATATTAATATTATATAATTTTAACAGTTTATAAGCAGATAATTAATTGTTGAATAAAAATGGGAAATGGAAGCAAACCATTATAGTCTTTTAATTGTGGAAGGTGTTATGATATTATCAATTTGGTAAGACAGAACCGGTCTAATATAGATAAAAGATGACGGTACTGCAAAATATATTCTACAAAAGACACATTCGGCCATGTAAATACAGTCGATGTGACAAGTCGTTTCATTGTGTTCTTTGCACAGATTTTCAATAAATATATAGCAAAGTTTTGAGGAATATGTGGCTTTTGTTTCCTGTTATGAGCTACGCGTGTATACCATATACTTAATATATCAATATATTACACATTGTACTTTGTATCATTTTGTTCCATAGTGCATGCACTCAGAACAAACAAAAATAAAGCTAAAACTAATCAGCCACGTGGTATAGAATGTGCATGCTCAAATGTTGTATACCTGTACAATTTTGTCCACGTGATTCCTGGTAATAGCCGGCCTCACACCGACACTGAAAGCTCCCAGGGACATTCACACATTCAGCCTTCTCAAGACAGAGTGAAGAGTTTGTCGCACATTCATTGATATCTGCCAGCAATCATAAACGTGGTTTTTGTTTAAGCATAACAAGTTAATATCAAACTTTGTCAAAACATTTATATTGGTACAATGAAAATACAGGGAAAATAAGAGTAACTTTTAGTTGAAATTGATACCCGTTTATTCCTTTTGGAGTAAGCATTTGGTGTTTTTCTGTTATTCCTTTTGGAGTAAGCATTCACTGTTTTTCTGTTATTCCGTTTGGAGTAAGCATTCGGTGTTTTTCTGTTATTCCTTTTGGAGTAAGCATTCGGTGTTTTTCTGTTAATTCTTTTGGAGTAAGCATTCGGTGTTTTTCTGTTATTCCTTTTGGAGTAAGCATTCGGTGTTTTTCTGTTAATCCTTTTGGAGTAAGCATTCGGTGTTTTTCTGTTATTCCTTTTGGAGTAAGCATTCACTGTTTTTCTGTTAATCCTTTTGGAGTAAGCATTCGGTGTTTTTCTGTTATTCCTTTTGGAGTAAGCATTTGGTGTTTTTCTGTTATTCCTTTTGGAGTAAGCATTCACTGTTTTTCTGTTAATCCTTTTGGAGTAAGCATTCGGTGTTTTTCTGTTATTCCTTTTGGAGTAAGCATTTGGTGTTTTTCTGTTATTCCTTTTGGAGTAAGCATTCGGTGTTTTTCTGTTAATCCTTTTGGAGTAAGCATTCGGTGTTTTTCTGTTAATACTTTTGGAGTAAGCATTCGGTGTTTTTCTGTTATTCCTTTTGGAGTAAGCATTGGGTGTTTTTCTGTTATTCCTTTTGGAGTAAGCATTCGGTGTTTTTCTGTTCTTCCTTTTGGAGTAAGCATTATTCCTTTTGGAGTAAGCATTCAATGTTTTCTCCCTTGTAATGCTTACCTGTACAGTTTCCACCTGCATCTGTCTGAAAGCCCTCTAAACACACATATTTAAAAGCACCCTGGATATTAACACAAGTGGAATTATCTCCACACAAGGAAGGAATCAACAAGGAAAGCAAAAACTGTCTCATATTTAATAGATAAACTGCAATTTTCAAATAAGTCTCATATTTGTTGAATCAACTTTTACCTTTCATTGAGTTAGGTTTCGGAAGCTTTTTAGAGGACAAATATAGAAAGAGCTTATAGAAATAAATTGTTTTGGTATACCTGTACAGTTGTAGCCTGCTGTTATATTTCCCTCGTATCCTGATTGACACCGACATTCGTAACTTCCGGCTACATTCACACATTCGGCGTTTAATTCACATAAAGTAGTATTAGTACTACACTCATCTACATCTGAAAAATGCGACATAAATGTAAGTAAATGACCTTGTCATTACAATTGCCATTTGAAAGTATTGAGAACTCCTTTGTTAATTTAAGTTGAATTTCGTAATAGCGTACCTTGGATTGGTTAATTTGACGGTTTGATTTGTGTCTAGGCCACAAAACTGAAAATTGTCAGAATTCTTTTACACACCCATTATAAATATCTTTTTAGTTTATAAGAACACTATATGTTATTTTGTTTGCATTAAATTGTTCAGTATTCTTTCTCTATAGTTATGTTGTTCTATGGACTCAGGAGTCTGAAATTTAAAAAGAAAATATTGTAGTTATGAAAACTTATATAATGGAATAACCGTTGGTTCTTTATTTATTAGTTAGTTAATTCATTTACATAATACATTTGTTGAAAGATGTAGCAAAGCTGTTTTAACCAAATTACATTAATTCGTATGAATCCTTGCACGCTGCGGGTGTTCATTCAGCGATATCTTTATGCATCAGTGTGCTGTATCTTGGAAAATGTAGGTGCCTCCTAGCATTTGTTCTCAACAACATTGCACACACACCGCATATATGCCATATATGCACATCCTAAAGTGTCTCATATTTATTGAATAAACTATTACCTTTCAAATAAGCTAGGTTTTTAAAGCTTTTAGAAGATAAATATAGGAAGAGCTTATAGAAATAACTTGTTATTGTATACCTGTACAGTTATATTCTGCTGTTATATTTCCCTCGTATCCTGATTGACACCGACATTCGTAACTTCCGGCTACATTCACACATTCGGCGTTTAATCCACATAAAGTAGTATTAGTACTACACTCATCCACATCTGAAAAATGTGACATAAATGTAAGTAAATGACCTTGTCATTACAATTGCCATTTGAAGGTATTGAGAAGGTTCATTCGCAACTCATTCGCAAAGTGCACTACTTATCCTGACTAATAGTGACGATATAGGAATATAGACGACAAACTCAGTAAACTGAAAAACGCCAGCTTGCTGATGGCGAGAAAGCTCCACTTCAGTTCGCCGATGCCTGTTCGTATTTAATTAAATTGTAAATCTGTTTTTTACATATTTGTCCTTTATGCCTGTTTATCTGATATTTAATAAACTATTTATTCTGTATAAATCAATAGAGTACGATTTTTTATAACCCCTGTGTGTTAATACTCTGGACTCCTGGAGATTAATATTAAACCGTACTGACTGCTATTCGCAACTCGCGTACCCCCAAAATAGGTAGGCGAGTTGCGAAGACACCATTGAAAACTTCTTTGTTAATTAAAGTTGAAGTTCGTAATAGAGTACCTTGGATTGGATAATTTGACGGTTTGATTTGTGTCTAGGCCACACAATTGAATATTGTCAGAATTCTGTTATACACCCATTATAAATACCTTTTTAGTTTATAAGAACACTGTATGTTGTTTTATTTGCTTTAAATTTGTCTAGCATTCATTCTCTATATTTATGTTATTCTATATGGACTCAAAGTCTGAACTTATAAAAAGTATTGTATTTATGAAAACTTATCTTATGGTATAACCATTGATATACTTTCTTACGAGTCAGTTAATTCATTTACATAATACATTTATTGAGAGATGTAACAGAGTGGTGTAAATAAATAACATAAATTCGTACGAATCCTTGCCCGCCGCGGGTGTTCATACAGCAATGCACCAGTCTGCTTTATGTTGGAAACTGCAGGTGTCCCCTAGCAATACGCCCCAATAACATTGTAGCCCCACCCAAAGTACACCGCCTAAAACTGTCTAATATTTGTTGAATAAACTATTACCTTTCAAATAATCTTATGGAAGCTTTTTATAGGATAAATGTAGGAAGAGTTTATAGAAAATAACTTGTTATTGTATACCTGTACAGTTATATTCTGCTGTTATATTTCCCCCGTATCCTGATTGACACCGACATTCGTAACTTCCGGCTACATTCACACATTCGGCGTTTAATCCACATAAAGTAGTATTAGTACTACACTCATCTACATCTGAAAAATGTGACATAAATGTAAGTAAATGACCTTGTCATTACAATTGCCATTTGAAATTTTCGAGAACGGTCTTGTATTCCTTTAATATCCGTTTACATAATATAAGCAGTTAAATCAACAACAACAAAGTCCGCTGTTTATTAATAACCTGAGTTATATGTAACAGTAAAGTAGTCTAGAGATGTGATGACAGTCAGATGTTGGTTATTGTACATTGTTGGCTGTTATAAGGTCACTTCACTGAACCATTTTGCATTCTGTATGACACTTATTGAAAAATACGGGGGATGCTCCAACGTCTGCTATCTTGTCGTGATGGCTGTGGTGTGCACCCTGTTGCAATATTTCATTGGATATGGCATAATATGATTTCAATTTATAAAAAACAATTATTTGTTAATTTAAGTAAAATGGTGTATTTGGGATTGGTGTAATAAATAGACTGTTTGTTTTGTCTTTAAGCCAATGAATTGAGAATGTTGTTATGAACCCTATAAATATCTCTGATTTATGCTCCAATTCTGTTCTATATCAAACCTGTATATAAGAACACTGTATGTTATTTTGTGTGCAGCAAATTTGTTCTTGTTTAAGTGGCATTTAGAAGCTGGAGGTAATCATTATTGGAACACAGATTTTATGGATATCACAACTTCTTCTTTATCATTTCACACGACGTTTCGACACAGTTACTAGTATCTTTAATACTTGACAAAGATACTAGTAATCTGTGTTCCAATAATAAAATTTGTTCTTTATTCACTTTCTACAGTTATTTTTTTCTATGGACTATGAAAGTTATAATTATAGACACTTGTCTAATGGTTTAACCATTGCTACTTTCTTTACCAGTTACTTGTCATAATTCATTAATATATTTGTTGAGAGATATAACAAAGCATTTTGAAATAAATGACATAAATTTGTATGAATCCTTGCACGCCGCGGGTGTTTATTCAGCGATATCACTATGCATTAGTGTGATTTATCTTCCCATAGCATTTCTTCCCATCAACATTATACCCACACCCCATAAGCGCACCCTCAAATGTCTCATATTTATTGAATAAACTATTACCCCATGTAGGCCCCAAACCCCCTAAAACTGTCTCCTATTTAATGGATAAACTGCAACATTTAAATAAGCTAGGTTTTTAAAGCTTTTTAGAGGATAAATATAGAAAGAGTTTATAGAAATAACTTGTTTTTGTATACCTGTACAGTTGTAGTCTGCTGTTATATTTCCCCCGTATCCTGATTGACACCGACATTCGTAACTTCCGGCTACATTCACACATTCAGCGTTTAGTCCACATAAAGTAGTATTAGTACTACACTCATCCACATCTGAAACATAAGATAGTAAAGTACATTGTCGTCACCACTTCTGAAAATGACATGTTTCCAATTTATGAAAATAATTAGTTGTTTATTTAAGTTGAGGCTTGTAAATGGCGTACTTTGGATTGGTGTAATAATTAGACGGATTGTTTTGTCTGTAAGCCAAAGAATTGAGAATAAGAAGTCCGCTATAAACCCTGTAGATAGGACCTACCTCTGATATAAGATCTAATTTGGTTCTTCATGAAAATTGACTGTCCCTTTTTCAGTTTATTAGAACACTGTATGTTATTTTGTTTGCATTTAAATTGTTGAGCATTCATTTTCTACAGCTTCTTTGTTTTATAATAATTTTCTGCATGGGTCTCAGTCTGCAAAATTTTCTGAACTAGAATCTGTTCAGTATCAGAGAGTGTTATCCCAAAAAACGAAAAAAAAACAAAACACGAAAATACTGTTAACGGTCACTTTCTAAACGACACAAAAATATTTCAATTTTCTGTTCAATTTACCTATACAAATTTCCCCAATCGTACCAATATTATGATAGCCAGACAGACATTCACAGCTATAGTTGCCTGGTAGATTAACACATTTATTGTACACACAACATACAGGGGGTCCAAGTCACATTCATTTATATCAACATGGACAAAACCGGAAGGTTATGATAGTGTTCATTGGAGATAGTTTGTCGTTAGACTGGGGTTGTACTCTGTACTTAAAGCAATTTGGCGTGCTCCAGCTTAATGGCTACAGGAAGCTATCCTCGTCCTCAAATCCAACTAACAGACAAGAGAGGATACTTAGGCCTACAGGACTTTCTGATACCACTTGGCTCAGAGACTTATATTACATACACAGTACATAATCATAAACTTTACACTTTGGCAAATGCACTCGTGAAAGCAAAAAGCCATGCACTGTTAAACTGGAATAAAGTACGATAATTATAGAAATTCTAATTATCGCTTAACTGGATCCAAATGGATCCGTTTTCAAAATTTAGGTCAAAGTTTGACTGCATGGAAATAGTGAAATCTATAAAAGGAGATTACAAACCATAACCGGTTAGAAACTAAAGCCCAGATTGAAATGATGTGCTATGTGCTATGTGCTATGTGTTGGCCTACCTGCACAGTTCGTGCTGTCTGTGTTATTTCTGTTATAGCCGGATTGACAGACGCACTCGAAACTCCCCGGGCTATTAACACAGCTCGTGTTCTCACCACACAGCAAACCACCGCTCTGACATTCATTAACATCTTCACAGGTACAAAAAAATAGACAAAAACAATAATAGACATAATCTTAATATGATGTTTTCAAGGCAGATTTATCAGTGGATATGTTGTCGTCAGGAACACACAAACATAAATTTACTTAAGTATACACAAAGTGTATAATAATAGACATGCTAGAGTATACCTTAACACAAAGTCTATTATTTTGAGAGTTATTGAAACCTTTCAACATTCTTCTCAGCTTACCAGAGTTTTCGTATTTATTGGAATTTCAGCATTAAATGTCATCACCATTTCCACTATGTAGTAAATATTAGTAATAAAGTGTAGACACAAATGATGATAATAGATGAAAGGTCAGTATAATAAAGTGTAGACACAAATGATGATAATAGATGAAAGGTCAGTATAATAAAGTGTAGACACAAATGATGATAATAGATGAAAGGTCAGTATAATAAAGTGTCCTTGGCTGAACATGCTTGAAAACAACACGGCATTGTAAGATCGGAATGCACCGGTACATTGGAATTTTCTAATTTAACAAAAGCAACACTAACTCCACCACATAGATAATGGGTAAGTAAATGGGCCAGATTTAGAAACTGTCCAATTAACAGATAGTTTTGGTGAGTTTTTCTTAGTGCACATGCGATTCGTGGAGACCAAAACCGCCAATACAAACTATATCATAGTATCATTATACAATGTGAAGTAAATCGACTTTACTGTTACGTAAAAGTCCTGGGTCCAGGAGTGCTACTTAGTTCAATAAATCGTTCTTCAATCTTGCAGGTGTCATAGTTTGATACAAAAATTGTAACTTTTTTTTACAAAGGTGATTAAATAGACGAATATTTGAAAACAGTTCGTATACACACAAATAAAACAATGTACCCAAATAAATGAAGCTTTTATATCAAATAATTATTTGACATTTAACATAATACTTATAACTCTTAAAGATAGCTTTCGCAATATGAACCTTAATATCATATTAACCCAGGAATAGAATAACGGGAACATTATAGTAATATCATAAAAGGTGTCTCTTGGATTATTACCAAAAAAAAATCTTATTTTATGTCACATACCAGCTCAGTGCTAGCAGATAAAAGTCTGTTCACTTAAAAAAGTAGGTTGTGATATGATCCGATTGATCAGGTTTAATTCTTGTGAGATAGAATTCTGCTGTTATTGAATCGTAAAACTTCATGTGATACACGCTTCGAGTATAATTCGCTTTGTGAGATCAAATCTTGTTATACAAATTATATTAGATAATGTTATATTACCAGAGATTAAATGTTTTACTCATTTGTATTGATAACTGAAACAAAACAATTCCAGTTCAACCTACCTGTACAGGTGTAAAAGTTATCAGTTGTAGTGATGGATTGATAACCCGTTAAACACACACAGGTATAACTACCCTGGACATTCTGACACTCTGTACCTGCCCCACAGCGTGTCCCGGAGTTCGGCAAACATTCGTCAACATCTTCAGCCAGGACGAAAACATACATAGATCAGTCCTTAAATATAACTTCACACAGAGTTTTTTTTTAAATATTGATACATAAATACCAAAATACAAAAATCACGTTCGACTTGGTTTGGTAAATTAGTGTTACAAAAACCTTAAACTTAATTGTTCCAATACGGTGTTTTGGATTTATGACCTAATTGTATCGTTGGAAATATCGACTGTAATCCGAAGACTCTATTTAATACTTATGTTAAAGGTAACTCTTAACTTCGTGGTGCTATATTCAAGACACCATTAATCCTGATTGCTTCCACTAAAGCAATAAAAGATTGTCATCATGACACCTGTGCCGATACACATACCGCGACAGAATTTGCTTTAGAGAGAATAGTGGAAAAGGATTGCATGGAAGACCATATCGTTCCATCTCATGACACTAATTGTATAAAGAGGACGAAGCCGCGATGCACGATGTTGTTATTCATAATGCTCGATTGGGGCGGTATTACCTGTAACCGGATCCCCTATAAGATACCTATTATAGATGGACAGCTATTGAATGTTAAATTACCGTTACAGAAGAACACCCCAGTGACCATGTCTTTCTGTCGGTTGTTGAAGCCCTGTGCGCACCGACAGTCTCTGACCAGGCCCTGCCAAGTACACACTGTCCCGGACCCACATCGAGACGACTGACAATCTGTGATAAGAATGTGTTAGAAACGGGAAAAATAAATTACACGACTACATTAACCAGAAATAAGTGAAAACGCGTTTTTGATATTTTAAACTTAAAATCCAGCCATTAGCTTAAACTTCATCGTGGTAAAAGAAAATTTGTGCCAAAGCAGGCAAACAGAATATAGATTACCTGTACAGACGTGTCTACCAGTGACGGGGTCCCACCTGTGCGTCAGGAAACCAGTCTTACACAGACACCCATATGCCTCAGTGAATGTGTCCCAGGTACATTCTGTACCGAAACCACACTGGTTGTTACAAACTGAATAAGAAAAGAAATACATATATTTAAGTCACCTCTGATTTTAACAAACAAATTGACTTACATTGAAATTTATAATCAAACTTGTTGTTATAAACTGAATATGAAATGATTGGAACTAAAGCTTGAACAAGGCGACAATGGTGGAAAGAAAACTGAAGAGGTAATGGGGAAGAAAACAAAAAAAATATTATTATTATTATGTTATTTATTATTTTATTATTATTTCATCATGGTAAAGAAAGAATTACACAAATGAATATATACATACAAACAGGTGACATACCAGTTCAATCAATTATAATCATTTTCTGCTGATGAATTAATTACCCATTAGTTTAATCCATTCCTTCCAAACGTATGGAAAGTAATCGTAGTCATTTCGTTTCAGACATATATACTTATCGATTTCTGACTGTTAACGTTTTAAACTGTTTAAAGTAAAATAGAGCGCTTTTCATTTTCACAGCTATTCCTGTAAATGTAATATCTTATTATCAATAGGACGTATACTATCGATTTCATGTTAGACTGGAGATAGATAAAAAAAATATCAATATATTTTTTGATATTGTTGAATTAATCCCTTCAATCTCGTATACCCAAAGATGAAGCTAGTTCCAAATCCCATTTACACACTGAAACTTTTTTAAAATTTGAAAAAATTAAGTCATCTTAAAGTCTCCCCTTACAGGCCACAACACATTGACAGAGAATCACAGTCAAGTAAAATAGATATAGTTATACAATTAATTATTCTATAGAAACCTGTCAGAAAAGAGACCCCGAAGGCCTTATTATATCTAAAAGGGAATAGCTAAAAACTAGTCAATGAACACTCAATGAGCGAAGTGAAATTGTAAAAGATATGATATTAGATTTGATTTAAACAATGACTAGGAGAAGCACAGTTTAGGCTTGAGAGCAATTTGTTCGATTATACAGGGCCAGCAATGCTACAGGTGTAAACGTTAAATTGGCTCTATGGAACGGTCTGTGGAGATTAAGAGGCGCCATTTGTGTGGGTAAATGGGGGACATCGGTCTGCTTAGTAAAAGAAGATTGAAGAGAAAAAATCAAATGGTATGTTTGATGGATAGGCCTATACTTGAAAGTTAGATTGTTGGTTTGAAAGTGATTAATTAATGAAGTGGGGAGTTATTGACACTTTTGGAATAATGATGCAGTATGTTCTAATCTGTCTGATAATTATACCAGCCGAACTGCACGTTTTTTTTAAATAGATTTATTAATTGGACAAGATGTGTTTGATAGGTGTTGATCCAATCAATGTTACATTACATTTGAAAATTTATAACAGCTTAACCAACTGCGGATTTTTTATATTTCTATGTTAGTTTTGATATAATGGGAAAAAGAATTCATCACTTTATAATGCGCTAGTATCATCGCCAAACAGTGGGATGATGCGTTCGGTAGAAAAAGTCGTTTATGTAGATTAAAAATTACAAGGGACCGAGTATTGAGCCTTGAGGCATACCAATGTTTTGGTATTTATTTCCGATTATTATATGCCAAAAAGTGTTTTCTATCCGTGAAATAACTTATGAACCATCTTTTAGCATTACCTCTAATACCGTAATGATTAAGTTTGGAAATAAGTATTTGATGGTCGACAGAATTAACTGTTCCATACAGTAAATGCTATTTCGTTTCAGCTTGGGCCTTACAAAATGTACATAATGGGTCGTTTGAAATATCAATTTTCCATACATATTTGTTTGTAGCAATAATGTGGTGGGTTATCCTGAATTAAAACCATTGCAATTTGGTATTACGTCAACGGTGCAACGTTAAGTTGAGAAAGAAAAGAATATGGCCGATGCAAACTTAACACGAAATGGTAGAAGCAGCAGTTTGAATATAAGCAACACAACTGGAAAACATTAATTATATCGAAACTACTTTTTCCAAAATGAATAGGAAAAGCTTTTAAAACCCCCACATTGGTTGTTACATACCGGTACTGAAAAGTCAAACGCCGATCAGATTCAGATTCATTTATTTCACACAAAAACCACTCGGGGTGGCACGAGAGGAATACATGATACAAACAAATGTTATTATTTTTGGAAATACAAGAAATAA
>JAVFBZ010003133.1:0-12492 GCA_032466195.1 Katharina tunicata
GAACATGAGATAATTTATCGACTTTAATTAGTCGATATCCCTGTGCCAGTGTGATTACTCTTGACAAAATATATTATGTTCCTGATAATATATATCAAATTCCGAATAACGAAGTACGATGCAGGGGGAATATGGCGGCACAAAAACCATCATTATGATTATTTGATGGTCAAGCAAAAACGGTAAATGGATTCACGACACTAATTCAGAGGTACTATTATGTCTTAAAACTCTTTAGCATTGTCCTTTGAGACCACACACACATAGGCCTACATTTGACCAGCAACATATTACAAAGAAACCGTCAGTCACATTTCGTTTCCACAGCTTAACCTACAAATCCCTTCAAGATATCTTTACGAAACTTTAGTAGCCTACAAAAGCAAGTAGTGAACTGGTGCCTTTTGATTACCGGAGATTTAAAAAATATACATGTATATTGTTATCACTTTGAATAAAAAAATAACTTAAGTTACGTTTGTTTCGGGAAATTAGTTCAAAACTATTCACTATTCATGAAGTTTGGCACACACATTACGAATAATTTGTACTGTTGCCTTTTGCTGCTTGGGAAATGATAGAGAAACGTAGCGTCCCGTTTCCGGAGCATAACTGCAAAACCACTTAAAGAATGTTTATGAACATTTCAAGAATGAGGGTAACTGACATTTTGTTCGCCGGAAGCCTGTTTACCGCCGTATGGCCAATGAACACGTAGGAGAATATAGGGTAATCGAGCGAATTTCATATGGCTTTAGGTGCACAACATAGGAGTATCTGAATGTAAAACAAATGGAAACAGTGGAAACTGTCTACCTTGGCAGTTTGACCCAGAGGCTGTGAACAAATTCCGGTCAAAATGCCGATGATCGTATCACGTCCGAGATGATGTGCGCAGTACATTCGATGGCTTCGGAGTGGGGCAACTGATGTCTTTTGATATTGACAGATTTATTGAGTAGTAACGAGTCAGTCCCTGCGAAATTGGAAAGAAATACAGACGTCTGTTTTTCCTTGTTTCTTTTTCAAAGTATATTTAACTACAGGTTACATCCATGAAAATAAAGGGGTTTTTTTAAAACTTTTTTGAGTATGATTGACTGCAGATTTGAATAATCTATTTTTTTTTTAAAGATTACAGGAGACTTTTTTTTTCTCTCAAATAGATTTGATCCATGAAATTATAATGACAACTTCAAGCTCTTTAACTTATTTAACATAACTTTAAGTATAGAATTTCTAGGTGAACAACAAACCTGTTTTTGTGTACTTTATCAAGTGTTTGTCCGAAGAAAGATAATAAATCGTTTGGCTATTAGTAAACAGCTCAGAGCTATAAGGATGTGAAGCTAAAAATAACTCGAGCACAGCTATGTATGCTAAGGAAAAGGTTATCCCGAGGCCATGGTCCCTTGTACAGCCTGAAATGTGAAGACTGACGTATGAAGCCTGATATCGGCCTGATATTACGCTTGAATGCACATAAATAACCTGGGTTTATATTAATTCACATTCGGACACATTTCCTATATTAATATTTACTTTCTAATGAGATTGTTTAAAATGTGACATAATTCAAAGTAGAAAAGGTGCAAAAGGTCAAGCGTCCGAGTTTGAAAAAAAGTTATAATAAGTGGCAGTGGTCTTTAAATTACAGCTTGAAATTTTGGTAAATATTTTGGGATAGTTAAATATGTTTATGATTACCCTGGAATTTAAGGTATTTTTAGAAATGCCTTACGAATAAGTCATTCCTTACAATCAATAAGCACCGTTTGGGGTTCTATTATGAAATGTCTGTGCATTTAGAGAAAACCTACCGATAAAAGACAATACAGAAAGCAAACATTGTTTTTGTGTACATGACAAAAGGCTCCATTGACCTATTATTGATGTGAAAAATTACTAGATTTGAAACAAACAAAAATGTACTTTTTGCATTTTAGATTAAACTTTATTTCATTTTCGGTCTTTGTTTCAATTTATGTTAGTTTATTTTCAAAACTGATTTAACTCTTGCAAAACCGGTTAATTTAAATGGTGTTTTTTTTACAAGAAAGTTAGAAAGGATAAAGATGTGTCTGTTGTGCTCTTTCCCATATCATAATCATTATTGTCTGGAAAGGCCAACAACCGTGCCAAGTCTCTCCCGATCTTTTACTCAGTTCCTGGTCCAAAAATGTGTTCTACTGTATACGGCTTGCTGAAATATGGGTGAACCAGGGAAGAAACAATCGAGAATTAAGTTTAACTTCTCCCGCATTTTCTCCTTTATTGAATTTCCATACAAGAACGCATTATTCGAAAATATATAACATAGTCTTATCTGATTGAGAACAAGTAGGTTTATTTGATGCCTAAAGTAAGTTAAGTAGGTGTGAATTTCTGTGCTTAGTATGAAGAAGCCGATTGGCTATAACCTCGTGTTTCCTCTTTTGAATGTCCTGGTTCTTGTTTGTTGTATGCATTGCCGAGGGTGATTTCCCACAGCAATTGACTGGCGCGCCATAATATATGTGAAATATGAGCCTGATAAGCCAATAGAACAACCGTCCTTCTTTTTTCTATTTCCGTTTTGTTTTACTTTCTAATGTCAATCCCCCACCCCCTCCCTCTTCCTATTAAAAACACATTAACAACAAAAACCCACAAAACAAAAGTGAAATTGAGGAGAAGTTAACAGTGTCTACAATTCTACAAATGTTAGGAATTAAAAGAAAAGCGTAATAATGTACATTACATTGGTGTAATTTTAAAAAAGAAAAGAGAGCTTTTTCATTCTGAACTAGAAGCCATTTGCATTAAGTGACCCTACACATGCAAAGGTTTAACTTCTTTAAGTGGCATTTGGAAGCTGTAGGTAATCTTTATCGGAACACTGATTTTATGAATATAAACTTCTTCTTTATTATTTCACACGACGTTTCGACACAGCTACTATAGTGTCTTTAGAATACTGTATGTATAGCACCTGTGCTTGTTGGCACATTTGCTTTTGTATATACTTCAACGTATTTACCAAAATAAATATTGTATCAGCACTTTGCATGTATATCAAAATAATTTTATGTTGCAATTCTTTCGCGAATTTGTCGACTCGATATGTAAAGAAAAAGGAAAAATAAATATTGCTAGTTTAAATAATGTACCGTTGTTACACGAACAAAAGTTGCATGGTACATACAGTTTGGTGCAGTGTAAGTATTGACAAGGGTACAGGTAACATTAGTTCAGAACAGGATCATACGGACATATTCCATGTTCAAATAGGCTGACTGGGGATTTGATTTTGTCATTACACTGCTGGTTTGGTTGGGGGGAGAGGGGGGGGGGGGATCCTGTTTATATTTATGTTTATCTATATTTATGTCTAACTTTTGCATCACTTATGCGTTTAGTATCTATAAACTTGGTTTAGATTAAATATTCAAGACATTTTTTTCAAGTGGAAATTTCGCGCGCGAGGCCCCAAGGGCGTTGTAGGTTATATAGAATAATTTCCTTGACACGTGTGTTTAAACTTTTTGTTATCAAACAAAGAAACAAACAAAACAACAAAAACACATACACTTATGAAAATCTAATAATAAAGATGGTTCCCTAAGGGGTAATTAGTTATCGTATAAAATAAACCACGAGTTTGGAAACTTGGTAGTCCATCAGCAACCTTCTTGAGATTGAGAACCTGAGGGAGAGGTCCATCGACAATAGATAAGCCAGAAGAGAATCATCAACATGCAGTTGGTAAGAGTGTTCCATCTTTTTCACCAAGAAATGTTTTAATGTTTTTCTTGTATATTTGTATGATGTGTTTTTATGGTAACTTGGGGCAAACGTCACCTCGGTAATTTGTTTTAGTTGTCTGTCTCAAAATCACTTGTTTTTTTCGTAATCAGAAGGCAAGGGTGTTAGGAATTGTTCCAATGGATTTTGGCTTCTGCTTAAGAAAACTTAACGTTTTGTTTGAATATTTTTCTTTGGTCGAGAAAGAGTCGTCATTTTTCTCTTTATTGCAACGATATGGTTTGCAGATCAATATTGCCTGGCCTAATTTGGCGCAAATCGGTTAATTATTAAATGTAGTTCCATATTTGATTAGTGTTAAACCTCGCACATGTAGGTTACTTATATACATGGAAGGTATTTTGCGGAAGAGCCAATCGATCTAGACAGCCACCAGAAACCTTCCTTATTTGAATTAGTTGAATATTGGGGCTCGAACCTTTAACTGATACATGGAAGATGGCAAAGAGATCCGTCCATGGCTTGGTGCGTCTTCTTACCTTACCTATAGCTGCACCAAAGCAGGGTATTTCAATATAAGGTAGTGGTGTATTCCTTCAGTAAATAGCAACACTAACAAAATCAACAACTGTATCAGACCGCCATCAAATTCTCAGATTATGAACATTTATCTCATTTCTTAATAATCAAAATAATACTCTCCTACAGAAAATTCCGCCAGTGAGAGAAATCTATATCCCCAACGATCAATTAAATAATAAGTTAGCAGCATATATGTGTAAAGATGCAAATTTCAGTGAATCCCTTTTCCCAAACACTGTGCGCGATTGGAATACTCTACCCGACAATTTAAAAAAGACACAATCTCCATATGGGTTAAAAAAGAAACTGATCATTACTTTAAAGGTATGTAAGCCAGTTCCTCTGTATTCCATCGGCAATCGTCTACCAAATATAGCTATTTGTCGTCAAAGAAATGCCTGTAGTTCATTGAATGTTGACCTATATAATATTTTTTCTCCGATTTTTCACGCTGCATGTGTGGATCCAAAAAGCAGATCATTATTTCTTTGAATGTCATCTGTTCTTTCAACATAATCAACTACTTTTCATGGACATAAACACCAGTGGATATAACGATCGACCAACTACGAATAAATCATTATACGGGTCTCCAGAAATGTCGGAAAATAACAATTCTAAAATAACCTTATCATTGTGTAAATTTATATTTCTTCAACTCGAAGGTTTCATAGTAGGCCCTACGCAGTGCCATCTAATCATTCACGTTTTTCCTTTTATACAAGAACACAATAATTTTAATTACTTGCTTATATATATTTACGAATATTTATACTGAAGTATTTATTCTTCCTACTTTTATGTTAAAAAAAAAACGCCTACTGTATGGAGGTCATTATGAAATGTGTACAATATAAGCTGAACAGCTTAATGTACAATTTTGTTAAACAATAAAGATGCTTAAATAAGAAGAAATAAATGTGGGGCGTGTTATTCTGTTTGAAAAATAAAGATCCTCTTTGTTTTACAGTGGCAGCATCGAAGCATACTTGCCTTAACCCGGGACATTTTTGCATTTTTTCTTGTTTGCAGGTTTTTGCTTTGAGTTTCCTTGCTCTTTATGTCGCCGTTAGAGGTCAGACGTGCTCTGAGGAATTTGCTCGGGGAGCTAATTGGTTGGAGGGAACTAGTGAACGGGCTCCACCCAGTGGCACCTTTCCGAGGTTAGTATTTTAGGGGGCTGTTTATTTGACAAAGCCAACGCCCACTTTAATACATGTTATAAAGTCGAATTAACTAACCGTTACAATTGTTTGAGATACATTAAGCCATTTAGATCGTCAAATTTCAAATGTCTGGGGTTTCTTTAAAGATAAAATATTAGAAACAGGTTTTTACATAACACTAGCGAGTTCCGAACTGATAGCCATGACATTATTGGACAGTAAACCAACTCGATCGTCCAGCTGTGATCACTTGAAAGGAATTAATGAAACAAGTTGTAATTGCTTGGTGTTCGTTAGTTAGGGGAAAACGCATTTTGAGAGGGGTAGGTTTCCTAATCTTTTAAATGGGGTATATAACTTTTGACGAGTGAGATTAGGCAGGGATCGAGGAGACAAGGACTTGGATGCAGCGGAATTGAGGGATTCAGTCGAGGTTTGGGAGATAAACTGGACACCGGGGAGAAACAAACATGGATAGTTGAGAAATGACTAAACGTTCATGATGGAAATCGACGTGTATACATTTACAGGTCTGGGGTTATAAGTATTTTTAAATAATAATTATTGTGCATTTGAAAGGCGATGCACCTGATTGACAAAATGTGGAACAGACTGTAAGTAAAATATTGTTCTATTTCTAATGGTTAAGATAGGTAAATTGTTATTCTCTTGTTTATGTTTAAGGTATGGTCAAAACTGAATACCATTTGTTTAAATAAATATTTTAATAAGTGAACTGTTGTTTTGCGGTAAAATGATCTTATATGGAGACAAGGCGGCATCAGACCCATACGGAAAATTTACTACGTACCAATATATCATGTGTTAGTAAGTCTATCGATGGGCCCGTAGACTGAATATGAATACGGATATATAGAGAAAGTATCCTTTCTAACATACATTTCAAACGGAACAATATTTAACACTGAAAATTATGATGGTTGTTCATGAGAAGTCGGCCCCGCTCTTTTCAAAAGGGCCATGTTGGGTAAAAGAGTCTTGTCACAAATAATACGGAACTTCTGACCAGTTAAGAACACAATCCCACCCGGTCAGCACAAACTCTGTTATTTGCAGCTTAAATAATTGGGTGCTTGTCAAACTCTCGCTAGAGTGTAAGAAAGAAATGAAATTCAGGTAGTGTGTGTGTGTGTGTGCGAGTTGATGTATGCGGGTGCGTGCATGTTCTAAGTTTAGATGTGTCTATCAGAACCGACATTTAATAGAGTGGCCTATTAAGATAAGAGGCCGATAAGAAGGGTAACACAAAGTCTAAATAGTATCAAGCAATTTCAACATGTTGCTTCAAAACCAAAAGTATACAAAACCATACCATTAACTTAAAGTAACAAATCGAATAGAAACTGAATTCGTGTCGTCTTACAAGAATTCCAGTCTTAGCCAACACTAATACAGGTGAAGTTCATACAGCTGTTATCCACAACCAGCTGACTTTAATATTGAATAAACAACGACGAAAAACTTATACTTTTTGGCATTCAAGCTTTCGGAAATCTCTTATTCCATTTTCAAGATAATACTATTTGAGAAAAAACAGCCATATATATATATATACAGTCAGAGAACAATAGACGGGTTGACAAAAAAGGTATAAAAATCATGGAGAATAGTATACAGCCAGAGAACAATAGACGGGTAGAAAGAAGAAAAAAAAAAGAAGAAAAAAAAATTAAGAAGAAAAGCATTGAATTCATGGAGAACAATGATCAGTTAGTTAACACAGCATAGCCTTACACACAAGCAAGATTATATTATAGTTATGTAAAATAAGAAGGGGTATGTTGTATTAGCCTGATAAAGTTGTGGGTTAATTATTATAATAAACAAAAAATACCTGACTTTATACGCATCCTATTCAGAACACCTGCTCCTGAAAGGATGCTTTTAACAAATTATTCAGCATCACACATGCATGGGCAATTTATGACAGGTTCCTGACATAATATAGACTGGAAAGTATTCAATTTTTACATAGCATAATTTAAAAAAAAAACAGGCGAAATTTTGTGCAGAATATGTAAACTGACAAATGTTCAAATTTCAACCAACAGCAATGAGCTGGAGAGCGCCCTAGCTCGTGATCCGGTGAATGCGCGACTCTACCAAAGCAGGCAACAGGAAAAGAATTCGTAAGTGATTTCAATCAGTCCTAAATCTGGTGATAGTTTTAATTTAGTAGACGCAGAGCTCTGTACCGTTACCAGGCTACTGCATAATCGATATTTAACGATACAGAATAGTATTGAATACAAATTTGTAATTTAAACTGTTTCAATTACCGAATATAACTTGCCCGATTATGTTGTTTCCAATTCTGTTGGGAAGAATCGAATTGTCTGAGATATTTTATGTATTGAAAATGCGCACCTCGCTCATTTTTAGCATTTTAAAAGTAATTGTATTTGTCAACGAGAGTAGCAAGATGGCTTCCTCAATAACTATACAAAAGACTATTAAAGGATATACACCACCATTGGTAAGCTATAGTTCAAATTCACCATGTATTATATGAAACTTTACAAAATAACAAGTTCAAACGTACAAATAATCAAATGTATCAACCATTTACCTCAGGAAATAAAAAAAAAAATACAGATTTTATTTAATTTTTTAATTTTAATTTAATTTTAGAAGACCCCTGTCCAGTACTTTGAATAGACATCGATGGTCTTGTCCTTGGGTATATCGGTATATTTGGAGACTAAACAGAACTTGTTGGGTTGTTTGGCCTCGTCTGCGTTACGCTCATTGCACGTAAGTGTTAAAAGTAAAATGCCCTAATGGCATTTAGAGAGGTTGAATTTATTTGTCTCTTCGATTGGTGTTTAACGTTTAACAAGAGTATTTCACCTATATGACGACTTTGCGTTGTCGGTGTATGGTGAAAACCGTGAAAAACAACCCCAAGAACTTCACAGCCACCGAAAAACTTCCCTTATATACCTAAGGTCCACAGGGGGATCGAACATATTCCGGGTAAAGTGTAAGGGGAGCTCCATAGCCCAAAGCCCAAGCACGGAGACACGGCGCGGCGCTTGAGAAGGTAAATAAGTTTGGGTATAGACAGCGGCTGGTGTGGATATATTGCTAAGATAAGTAAAAGTGAGACCCTACGAAGTTGTAAACAAAACTTCTATAACATGTTTTGTAGGATTTCTCGTTTTCTATTAAACGCAACGTAAAGTGCAATACTGCAAGTAAAATGTATGGCGGACTTTTTGTACCATGATGTATCTATGCATATTTGCACATAAATAGAACCTAAATTAATCCAAATTTAACCCGAACTAAACAGAAACTGTACAACTGTACTGAATAAAGTTATATATCTTATCCACAACATTTTAATATACATTTACTTCCGTGAAATGATCGCTACAGCATGAAATGTCCATCATACATTTTTCTCCCAGTAGTTCAGTTAAAGTGACTTTCGGTGAAAAACGAGTAATCCTACCACAAAATGTAATAAAAGTTTTAGTAACAAATTTATCTGTTCCTAGGCTATATAACATTGTTTTTTGTTTCTTTACCCCTTAAGAGGGGACAAGCAGTTTGATGTCATGAAGTGGCCACCTTGTCCACTCATTTCAAGATACGTTAACAGAAAGACAAAAACTGGGAGTCTGAGAAACGCCCGATTCAGTTGTTAATACGGCATTAGTTCTAAATTCTCCACATTAAGCTACGTACAGCGCCTCTTGTGGTGGACTAGCAAACCTATACAGTCTCCAGTAAGCTACACACAGCGCCTCTTGTGGTGGACTGGCAAACTTATACAGTCCCCAGTAAGCTACATACAGCGTCTCTTGTGGTGGACTAGCAAACCTATACAGTCCCCAGTAAGCTACACACAGCGCCTCTTGTGGTGGACTGGCAAACCTATACAGTCCCCAGTAAGCTACATACAGCGCCTCTTGTGGTGGACTTGCAAACCTATACAGTCCCCAGTAAGCTACATACAACGCCTCTTGTGGTGGATTAGCAAACCTTTACAGTCCCCAGTAAGCCACACACAGCGCCTCTTGTGGTGGACTAGCAAACCTATACAGTCCCCAGTAAGTTACACACACAGCGCCTCTTGTAGTGGACTAGCAAACCTATACAGTCCCCAGTAAGCTACATACAACGCCTTTTGTGGTGGACTTGTTACCGAGAATCAATGACCTAATACGACCTGTACCGACTAAATTTTTTTATTCGCAATACAGACAATTTCACGAACCGACTGTGAACATTTTACACGTCAATCTCTTATAACATGGGCGATGGAAACACTGTCGTCTACACTAGCGATAGGGCGTTTAAGACTTCTAGTAAATAGACTTATGTTGTAACGTAACCTGATATAATTCAACCAGTTGGCTATCGGGTTTGAGAAAGCCTTTTTGTGTTAGCTTTTCTTTAGTATTTTGTTTGGATCTAGCTTCTTTAGCTTCAACCGCGTCACTCTTGATTTTCAAAGTAGCTGTAACTATTTGGCTTATACATTAAGCATAGGGATATATGTTTTAAACTTTATGCAGGGACTACAGGCTTTACTGAGCGATGTGTTAGTTTGAACTTTATTGACCAGATCGACTAGCAGAAAGAGCGTTATTTAGTGGAATTGTTAATAGTATCAATCAATAATAATGAAAATAATAAGACCGTTTTATCCTTTTTTCGTGGTGTTTAGGAGAAGAACCTGTACTCACTGTGAATCGAGACGTAAAGGCGTATGTCGACCAGACTGCTACTTCACATACCGAAATGTTCTTGAAGTATGTATTGACCCTAGGGGTAATTGGTATCTGAGATGGCGGTCAACTTTTATCCGTCTCCCCCAAATCTGCGACTGCAGGCTCTGTTGAGATGACCAATGGGCATAAGACCTCTTCGGATTCCCATGATAAACTGTTCCATGTTTACACGAATAAGATGTTAATTTCAAAAATATATGTCTATTTAACCACAATGCCTTTGATACACGTAAAGTCCAGCAGCAGTTTATTAATGTTAGTATTAACAGAAAACCCGATTAAGGCAACGTCTCAATAATGAGATATTAAATTTTGATCAAACATGATTAAACCCGTTTAATTTGTCTCCCAAACTCAGTGCTAATGATGCCAAAGCTCCTATAGCTTGGATTTCCAATTTTTGGTAATGATGCAAAAATATTGTCATGTCTAGAAAATGGTGTGGAATAAAACCTTAAAATGTTTACAAAACTAAAAAAGTTACTTTAACAAAATATAGAATATAAAACGCCAGCTGTTTTTTTTATTATTGTCTGTTTGTCTAGTTTTGAGAATGATTTGGCTTGTCTTATAGTTATTTGTTGTATGTGGAATTACTTGTTATGGAATAAAGGGTCTCCCACATTGTTCTAAAACCCTACCTTGTTTTTTGATGTACTTACATAGTAATTATTGTTAAATCAATTCAATTCAATATTATTCACCATATATCAACAAAAACATTAAACCAAAGTGAAAATAGATTCATGACAGATTACAGATAACTTAATAAGGAAACAATATGGCTGAACAAAGCTTGTTCTATCCCAGTAGGTGGGAGATGTGAGAGCTTAGTAAATATGACGGGGTGAATAATGACATATATTATGATATAATTAGCAGTGAGATAGTGAGAAGAATATCACTCTGCTAAAAGTGATATCATGATGTAAAAATGAATTATATAATGATTGTCACCCTGATATTTATTCTGATCTTTTTGATGGCAATGAAGCCCTGAAAGACGTAAATTTTTAGGTAGATTCAGACTCTGATTTATTAAGCTCAGATATTTTAGATCCAGATGTTTTAAATTCAGATGTTTCAAATTCAGATGTTTTACATCTCAAGTTTAGTATCGGGACGTTTCAAGGGTATAAATAAGGATGACGTTGTCAATTTTAAACAAGAACAGGATAATGTCAACGCGAAGAGGAAGACCAGTGGAGATATTAAACTGTTTAAGTCTTTAGAATTAATATAACTTTTGCCAACTGAAAGACCAAGACGACCCACGCTCGATCAAGTGTTACGTCCGTTGTACTATGACGTCCAGCCGCATACAGTGGCGTGGAGACCTTATGGAAGGCGGCGCGTGGTCAAACCCGAGTTCAGCAGTGGTTAACGGGGCAGCCGACCTACACGTTACACCGACCCGCCCGTCGTCCCTTTCAGCGAAATCGTGTAAATCGTCGGTGAGATCGACAGTCAATGGCAGGCTGATTTGATGGATATGCAAAGCTTGGTCAAACAGGACGACGGGTACCGTTATCACTCACCTGCACCGACGTGTTCTCCAAATACGCCTGGGTTGTCCCTCTTCGTACCAAAGCGGGTGCACACCTGATACAAGCCTTTCAGACCATCTTTGCCACGGGTCGTCGACCGCTGTACTTAAAGACAGACGAAGGGACGGAATTTCTAAACGCGGGCTTTCAACAGTTTTTACGCAAACACGATGTGTTTTACTTCCACACCTGGAACGAAACGAAAGCCTCAGTGGTTATAATTGCACGTTCAAGGAGCGTATTTTACAGCGGTCAACACCCGATGGTACATCGACGTCGTGTCAGACTTGGTGGTGGGGTACAACAAAGCGTACCATCGCAGTATTCAAAGAGCCCCTGTAGATGTGACAAACCACCAGCAAGCGGCCGTACATCGCTCTTTATGCGGGTTTGAAGCGACCGCCACCCCAAGCCCGCTCAGTTTCAAGTGGGGGATCTTGGTCGCATTAAAGTCAAATGACGATTTGAAAAAGCCTACTTACCAAATTGGAGTACGGAACATTTTCGAGTCAAACAACGCTACGATCGACGTCAGGTCGTGTACACGCTTGAATATTTAAACGGCGAGGTGTTAGCGGTAGGTTTTATAGACCTGGAGCCAAGGGGGGTCAGCCTAGCTGGAAAGTTAACCAATTTTCATGTATATAGCAATGATGTATTCGCATGCACATGTTAGGAAATGGACGTCTG
>JAVFBZ010003144.1:0-12491 GCA_032466195.1 Katharina tunicata
GTTTTAATCCAATGAGCTTCTCTCTCCAAGCGTTTCCGTTTGGTTTCCTCTTCAGAAGGGAAAACAGGATTTTTTTCCGAATGGCCAGTAAATGTATGAAATACATGGTCTGTATATTAAACGTATATATCACAGGAGAATTGTATTCCAACAGAGTGCGTTGTAATTTTATAGTTTGTAGTGAAAGTCTACCTGCCTCATGCATGTTGAACACCTAGAAATCCAGGAATGAATTCACCGGCAGAACGTTTACTGGTCTTATGTCTTCATATTAATTTGAAAGGGAGAAAATCGCACGTGAAATGTTATATTGTCATTTATATATACGCAAAGTACTAGTCCAATATATGTGACTATTGCGCATTAAGTATTGATTCTATTTCTTCCGTCAAAATCCTATTTGTGGACATGAAACGGGTTTGTCCCGGCTAATTCTACATATTGCTAGGCCTATATCCCATTGCGCAAAAAAAAAGATCATGCATAAAAACAGTTTTTCTTATCCTACGCACTACTTACCACATTTTTATAATTTCAGTAATGTGAAAGAGAAAGCGGAGGAGCCCGTATTCATAGAAGGCATAACAACAGAACCTGTGCAGGGTATTGATATCAGCAGCATAGACCAAAGCATATTGAAACCAACCGCCCTGTGCTTCGATGCAAATGGCCTAAATATTAGCCACAATGAGCTGAAAGCAGCCCTTGACAGAACTCTGCAACACTCTGATGGGGTAGAAATACGGACCATTCAGTTTGAAAACAGACGACTGAAGGAAGGAAATTTGCCCAATCGTTGGATGATCTATACAGACAGTCAAGATTCTAGGAATATAGTTAGTGGGCGGCAGTTGGCTTTTGGAGAGAGATATGTTGCTCTACGACGATATGACGACCTCGTCTTGCTGGATCACAAAAAAGCCCTTCGCGCAGAAGCATGGAAGAATGTTTTGGGTATCAAATGACTAGTTTTTTGTTCTTATATTCGTTCTATATTTGTTCGACTATAGGCCTATACTAATTCAAACGTGGAACAGTTGTGTTACTTAGCCACTGTGAATTAATAAACTACGTTGGTAAAATACGGCAAAAGTCTGCAAAATTACAGAATTGGGGTTTTACGTCGTACAGAGTTTAATTTCACTCACATACTACAGCATGCAGGCATAATGCATGAACGGAATAACAAGAATCAAAAGATAACTCCACAGACAATCGGGCCAACCTGCATCCATTCTGCAAATAGCATCTATTATACTTTCCACGTCCAAACCTGGAACGTCAACTATAGAAACTCTCGTGAGAATACGATAGAACCAACCTGGTTGAACAGATTGAACCTAAATAAAGATAGAAAGACAAAACCAACTAGCTTGGTTCAGCCGCTTGTACGAAAAACAAAAAAGAGGAATGGTTAGAGCCAATCTGAATTTGCTTCTCTGGTTAAAAAATACGTTTTAATCACGTGACTGAGAGGGCAGTTTATTGTTTCATACATTTTAGCATGAACTTACCATATACTATTCATTTTCTACCAATCTGTATTTGCTTCTCTGGTCAAAAATACGTTTAATCACGTGACTGATAGGGCAGTTTATTTATTGTTAAATACATTTTATCACGAACTTATTATATACAATTAATTTCCTACTCGTGTTTGTAATCTGTGGACAAAAGCAAGTAATATTAAAACTTAAGTAAAATTAAGTATCATTGTGATTTATATATGCAGAATATATATAAGTGGAGGATAAAAACGGTAATTCTGACTTCTGTACGGAAGACAAGTTCTAAGTTTATGCCTCCATGTTTTTCACGACGTTGCCATCTCATTTTAGGTAATTTGATAGGCCTAACAATATTTGCAACAAGATTGCATTGTCGTTACAAATATAGGCCTAGTATAAAGTTGTCATCCATACGTTAGTAAGTAGTACCTTTGTGATATTCAAATCATTTAGTATGTTTTTTTGCAAAACAACAGCTATAGACATTGAATCACCGCGATTTGCAGCGGTCATTGAGAGGGAATCGTGGTTACTTTGGAAATAGTCCCTGTTGTAAATCAGTCGGTGGTGTTTGTAGTTGTGTTCGCCATGTTAACAAAAACACCTTGGTTCAAATCCAGATGAGGGCTGCACAGTTTGAAACCGATTTGAATCAATAAAATATAGGCCAACAAGAGCACAGTGGAAATGCCTGAAAATATTTTTTTCGTTAGAGAGCATTCTCTTTGCTGTTTATGAAGTGGTAATGACGTTTTTATTTCAAGGCCTTGTCCAAATTTCCGATGATCCAATAACCCGATTAAATCATTACACTGGAGTTTGTCATTTTAAAATTCAAGATGGCGGAGAACTAAAATTGGATTGCTCTGACGTGGTCCGTGATTCGAACAATGATGAACGGAAAACATTTCCCTGACATCGGCTTCACAGAAGTAACCGCGGCAATATTGCAGCTTCGAGGCTTGTGAGGTATGGTATACACCAAAAGTGTATGTGTGTGAGTGCGTTATGATATGGCACTTGAAGGCATTCTATCTGCGTATTTCAACTTGAACTCAAGAGTGTTCACACGGTGCGATTTGGTGAACACTTCGAAGTCGTGCTTACAGTGTGTTGCAGTGTTTTGATTGGTCGGAATTTGTCGAAAAAAATCTCGACCAATCAAAATGTTTCTAATTTGGGGAATCCTCTAAAGTCGTTACTACAAATCGCATCATGTGAATGGACCTTTATTTGAGTAGGTAGGCCCTATATATCGGCTTGCAGTCTAGGACAAATAGCTTCTTTTTTTTTAATCCAAGCTGATTTTAGTGTTCTGTGTACAGAGTTATTAAAATAATAGTTTTACCCACATTACAGACTTAACCACAAGAATTTGGATAGTCGGATGCTCCATTAAGACGTCAGGTGGCACTGATGCATAAGGTTTAGACACTGGGTTCTTCCTTGATCAGGAATAATGCGCACAAACTACGGCGTTCGCAAGCTATAGGAATAGGTTCATTCAAAGTATTCTGGGCCCTGTGCGCAAGTCTGAGGTAGGATATTAAGCGTCGATTAAAATCGCTTTTATTGTGTATAAATAGCAGTATAATATTTGCTCGACACAAATATTCTTGGAATAAGACCACCATTACAACTTCTGGATCTAAAATTGTTCTTAAAATAAAACATTTTTTTCTTATTTTCTCTCCTCTTGCAATTAATTTTTGGTGGACTTTTTGATATAAATATGTAGTATTTGAGTGGAGGTTTGTGGTCCGTCTGATTTAAAAGCCTAAAAAATTCCCTTGTGGTGCATGGAAACTGTTGAGCAAGGTGTGATTGGGCTTTTGTTTAAATTCTGAAGCTGAGCTGTCAGACTCTTCCAGGGCGGCTATTTCAAAATTTCAACAATCATGACCTATCAAGCTTTTGATCGTGTACAAGACAAGGACTGAGTAAGGATGTGCCAGGGGTTTTCGCCAAACGAAAGTTTGGGAAGGAGCTACGAAACTAAACGTCAACAATACAGCTTTTTTATTTTTTAATTAATGGTGATCTTTAATTGGCCACTTCTTGTCGATCAGTATTTCCTGCTAAGGGGGAATGCATTGTCTATTGCGCCAGCGCCCCCTGTCGTCATAATGGAGCGTCTGAATATCCAAATATGTGTACCTTAGACTGTAATGTGGGTAAATGTTACTAACTCTGAAAAAACAAAACAAGAAAATCAGTCTGGACGAATGCAACTTGCTTTACGCAACAAGCCGATATCCCTGAAATGTGCAATAAGCATGTTTTCAAGTGACATAACATAACGCTCTTAAATACATAGACTTTTGGCGTTTATTCTCGTCCAAGGTGAGGTACATGTACATCTGAACGGAGTCAATATTTCGGAATTGGCTGAACAACATTTGAGTCATTGTAATCCTCGAACTATAATCAAATCAGAAACGATTCAAAGCAAAAGGGTAGTAAGCAAGTTTTGCCTTGTTGGTAACTGCAGTCTAAGGAGTAACTGTGCCAATACATGTAGTCAAGTCATAGATTGTAATATTTGAAAATTCAAATTCAAACAACAATAAAACAAACAAAACAAAGGTTGAATTTTGTATCAAATTAAAATATATCTATCAATATAAAAAATGATATCGTCAATTGTTTTTTCTTGAAAACAATTTAAAGTCTCTGCAGAAAAGATTTATGAATTTAAATCAATTATTTTATATATTTACTAAAAATTTATATGAATTTGTTCAAAGGTCCGTTTAGAAAAATAAAGCATAATTGATTAAACATTTAAATACAATAAAGTCTTATGTTAAACTATGTCTACCCTAAACCCTCAACGAATTCGACCTCTAAGGGCACAAACTTTAAGTAATTTATCGAATGTTTAAGTGTGAATTTGGAACTAAAACTTACATTATCTGGTAATATAAAGTCAGAACTGTCAGAATTACACTTCTTGCCCTTTGCATAAAATGTAGTTTTATAAGTTGTAAAGGGTCTTATTTGTCTAGCATTTAGGGTACATGTAAGTAAGAAATAACAATCAAGCACACATACTTCAATATTAATTAAAAGTGTTCAACATTCAAAGACAAAAATGTACATGCACTTTATAAAAAAATTATGTGTATCTTGTAATATAATAATTTATTTAAAGAAATTAACAATGATATAAAATTAGAACAACATGCTCTTGATAAATATGAAACTTTACTAAATAGTAACAAAAAAAGAAAGAAACACTCCGTTTCTGTTTGAATTAATAACATGTATAACACTGATGATAATTTAAAAAGCACTGGAAACTTGTTCAAAATTTAATTGAGTAAAAACAATATTCTTGTCTGATTGTAACGAATTGGTTTCACTTTGTTCTTTAAACTCTTTTGTGGATAAACTCTGTTTGCAGTCTACATCATACTTATACTTATATATATTATATATAATATGAAAACGCCACTAAGCTCGACACAATCAGCAAACAATGACATAATAAAATCAATGACAGGCCAATCAACATTCTGCAGTAAAGACATATGGGTTGTGTACGGTGACAGCCTGAGAAAAAAAGAACATTTATTTCCAACGGTAATGGTTAATGTCAACAACTAACAACAAAGGTCAACAGTGTAGTTTAAATGTTCTTTTGTCCATTTTAATGTTGACGTTACTCACCTTTTATTTCAACAACTCTAAACTTGTATTTATAATACTGGCTTGACAGTAGCAAAATACTTTCTGGTAGCTGTCTCCACCGTCTTAAGGCATACAGATGGAAGTATCAACGATTCAGATGTGACAGATATACTCATGATACAATCATGAAAAAGAAAGGAATCCATTAACTAACCATTAATTCCTTCAACAATACTTCCATGTAGACAAAGCTTGACCATAAATTGTATATTCTATAAGTTCATTAATTTATGCAGTACAGTTTTTCTGAACCTCAGTGGATTATGTATATACACGTACAGTATATTAGTAGATAATAACAGCAAATTCTAAATAGGTAAGAATATCCAAGGTAACATTGTAAAAACTTCAAAATAGTTGAAAAACTTCAAAATAGTTGGAAAAACTACATTGATTATTGTGCTTATATTAAATGCTTTTACAGTGTATACAGTATACTACACAGTTTGGTCTGGTTTCCTGCTTTATTACTGCATACTTCAGGCAACTTCACTCACTGTACGAGTGTAAGGATTCCCTGTGCAGGAATCCACTCAACTAATAGAAGTCACAGATAAATTATCTGCACATCAGTGTTTTGCACAAAGACAACGCTTACAAGTTTTTTTGAGTAACACTAGCGTTTTCCTGAGTTTGTATTTTACTGGATTGAATGGGGTTTTGTGGCGTAGTTTAAGTAACTCCTTTCATACATGTATGACAGCGTGCCAGCCCAATAGGTGAAGGAAACCAAACACCTTCAACAATGCTGACAAAAGAGAAGACACCACAGAACGAAAAACAGGACACCACAACAAATTGACTCCATTATGCCCCTTATCTCAGAGAGCCCCAGTGCACAGGAGGCTTCAACCCAACTACCCTCCCTTTTCTTGAGATATATTTGGTTCTTGCAAAAAAAAATGTATTCAGAAAACAAAGTAACATCTAATCTTGGTTCATTGGCTAAAGAAATTGCACCACAGCAGTGAGCACCCACCCAACTCAATCCCTCCAAAAACTATGTGACACCTAAAGCGCAATGCCTATGGGAAATTAAAAGCCTGCACCAATTTAAGTTATGTTTATACATTAAGATTACAATTTTTACCCACCAAAATGAATATGCCCATTGGCTCTTCAAGGATTTTGCCAACATCCAAACAACACAGGGCAGTTTAAGAGCCCCTATCCCTTTTTTAGGCACTGGGTACAGAACCATATATTTTTTAAAAAATTCATCCATTATCATTAATATTCATAGAATTTCAAAATAACAAAAAAAGGGAACAAAATAAATCAATGATTGAATGTAAAGCTGGTAGATTCCTGAATTACCATTACCCATAAAGCAACAGAAATTCTGACTCAGCAAAAAAAGATGACAGGAAATTGAAAGAGTATCACTAACTAACCTAAGAGCTACATGTTATTGTGGCCTTCTTTCCTAATAGATTCCTGCAAAATAAACAAAAACAAAAAAAAATCAAACACAACTTGGCCATTATGAGTTACAGTACATTGCTACCGATTGCTCTAGAAGAAAAAGCACCATAGTCACATAATAAAAAAAAAATATTATTTTAATAATTAAAAATAAAACGATATATACAAAGGACGTAAGCTCACTACTCCAGTAAGTTTGTGCTTGTGTTTATGAATCTTTTATATAATTTAACTTACCAAGCTGATGAATCTATTTGGATATACAAATGAGTTTCACTGAACATGAAAAAGACACTACTGACAAACATTTCATTGTTTGTTGGTTGTTTTTTTGTTTGCATGCTTGGGGTTTGAAGCTTTAAGTAAGGTTATTTCAATGTCATGACAGTTAGGCCAACTGACAGGCTGTTGTATTTTAAGTATCAGGAGGCAAAAAGATTGCTGAAATACTATACGGTAATAAACAAGGGCAAGAGTGACCAAGACTCACTCTTGCCCCCTCCCCCTCATCCCCACACCCCAACCCCTGAGAAACTGAAAAGTCTGTAAGTTTTAACTTTAATGAATAATTTCTCTGACTAAAACAGCGATTGATAGCAGGTAGGTAATCACTGTAATCAACACTTGCTGAAAGTCAAATTACAACACACATGCTTTTCTGTGTTTTATTTGGCATGTTTACACATTGGTCCTGTTGGTGAAATCCATGGTGTCTCATTAGCTTAAGAAATCATTTGTTGGAATTATTTCATTTCTGTAAGACAATGTTGAAATACTCAGTAATGACTGTTGGGATACATTGTGGAACATGATGAAGCAGTAACTCAAGAGTCAACAATATACAAACAGGGGTTTTCATAGCCATAAACAAGACTAGAATGGTGTCTCCTTGTTGGCATTATTATCAACTGAGGCAAGGATATTTGAAACAAAAATCTCCCAAATAGCATGTCATGGGTAAGGAGAAGTAGTCCTCCAGACATGTGTGTAGTGTTGTTGTCATTTCTCAAAGCAGAATGACAAGCAAAGTCTGGTGTAAGATTAAATGGTTGCAACCATGTGTCTCCTGGAAACATGATACATGGGTTCTATCAACACAGTCGTCTTTTAGTACATGTATTTTTAAAAATTGAGCATGAAATGAATTCACAATGTGGACCTTAAAGTAATTTTGCATACACTGCGACCTTGTCTTTGGAGTAGGGGCCAGGAACTCACAGGTTTCTTCATTTGATCATGTCATGTGTTACAATCTTATAAAGTATTGTCAAATTCCATAATTAAGTTAAATAACTCAAACAGGTAGGCCTACAGATGGGCATGATACATTTTCAATGACCTTGACCTAAGGGTCATGACCTTGGTGATGGACGCGACACACCCATGTCATGCGTAACCATGATGCAAAGTATTACCAAAATCAGTACAGATGGTTCGGAATAGATAAACAATGGAATATTCTTTAATATATATGACCTTGACCGTGGGGTCACGACCCTGACCTTGAAGGACATGGTGAATGGTGAATCCACAACTTTG
Source organism: Katharina tunicata (assembly GCA_032466195.1). Lineage (NCBI taxonomy): Eukaryota > Metazoa > Mollusca > Polyplacophora > Chitonida > Mopaliidae > Katharina > Katharina tunicata. Next base: position 8,166 of record JAVFBZ010003144.1, read on the forward strand.
TTTATGGGAATGTATAATAAAAAATACCCGAATTGTTCAACCTTTTCACCCCCTTAGATTTTTGCAAAAATAAGACTTTCAGTCCTGAAGTCTAACTTGTAAATCTAGACCACAGAGGCTAATCTAGAAGTTATACAGTAGGTTTAAGGCTATAACAATTAATGTATTATTTATAATTGGATTACGCCCTTTCCCAACTTTGATTGTGGTCTAACTTCATGTTACCTATTCGACTAAACACAGACCAGAGGGGGTGAAATGGTTGAAGAATTAGGGTATTTATTATTTATATGTTGATGAAATATCAGGATTTCCTTCACCAATAAGAGTGACATTTCACTTTTTGCTATTAAACTTTGTCAAATTTCATTAGCATCAAAAGCCTTTGTTGCTATTTTAATGTTTCAGAAAGACTCACATCATTTCAGATCACCACAACTGATGACACCATTTGACATCACAAAGTACATGTACTCCACAGTTAGAATAATGTCATTCTGCTCCGAAACTCGGATTAATGATTTTTTCGATGTTATAAAAAAAAAAATAATAAAAAATATATTAAAAACAGAAGTTCGAATACCATTATATACCATGCTCACGTGAATGGTGGAAGTTTTAGCACACTCGACCCTTTGCGTCAATTCCACCATTCACCAGATCAATATTAAGGGTATTTAAACTTCACTGTATAATATCCTCTATAGGTTTTCTCTCCTAACAAATCCTGGTCTTTCACAGATATATAAATAATGACAGTGTTTTCTGGCTTACTTGTACTCCCATTCACTGATGCCCCAAGCCGGAACTCCATTTACAGTAAAGCTACACATCCGCTCATGAACCTTGGCTCCCCATTCTGTACCCATAAAGAACCTAGCGCAGGCTACTTCTTTGGCCTTAACCTCATATTTCTGGCTTCCTAAATCCCCCCCAAAAAATCACATCAGAAATTGTAACTAAAGTATTTGAGCATTTAAAATGATTGCAAATAACGAGACACAAAAGTCATACTGGCACACAAAATCATGACCCCCTCTACTGCATCAAATAAGCCAATTTGCCAAATGCAAGTTTACATGGAATCTGGCCTATACATGACAGTTTGGCTTCCGGAAATCAGAATCACAATGATAACACATGATTAAGGCTACTGATTTGTTAGCAAGCGTACATAAATGACTGATGGTCCTGAAATTTTAGACAGTACCTTCTGAACATATTTTCTTTTGACATCACCAAAAAACAAAACAGAAAACATACCACAGTAAGCATTAAAAAATCAAGATACCTAATGCAAAATAAATTGTCAATCAATGACTGTACAAATGCAAATCTCATGACCCCAGGAATTTGTTTCCCTGTGTATTTCCAATGGTATTTATGGCAAAACCGGGATAAACAGAGTCTTCCCATGATTAGCTACATATAATCTAATATTAGTAAGACCCATTTAAAGGTTAGTACCAAAATTGATCAATGTTTTCGTCAATAATAGTTTTTGGGACAGTTGGACAATGGAATGAAGTTTGTATTGATATTATTAAATGATTTTGAGTTTAGGACATTTACGTATTTAAATAAAAGCAAATCAAACACAAATTCTAGGTTATCATGAACACTTAAAGTAACATAAGCACTCAAACTTAGGGTTTTACAACCAATTCTGATTGCCTTGATTTTAACCAACTTTGAAGTTTGTGCATAAACTAAAACATCTACTTTGAAATGAAAATGATTTAGTTGGTTCAAGGCTAGTAATAGCCAGGAGAAATCATGCAATAGTTCTAATTCAACATAAGGAAGGCCGGCCATTTTTCCTTGTATGCCTGAAGTAAATCTTTTCATCTCGCCAGGTTCATGACCGTATATGGAATGAGTTAAGATTTAGAATATTTGATGGGGGCGGTGCTAATTAACGTTTGACTTGGTGTAGCGTTGGTACATCTTAGGGTGGCTCAGTTATGACAGCTGATTGATACATCCACATAATAAAATTCTGACAGAAATTTAAGTTTTTAGTTGGACCTACAAATTTAATATATTACAATTATTCGAAAGCCTCTAACTTGTACTTCTTGAGAAAAATGTAAATTTTTCATGAGATTCTGTGATAGTGCAAAATTCAGAACTTTTGAGTGCGTATGTTACTTCAATAGGTTATTTACTTGAAAAATTGCTTGATTATTTTGATTGGGGGTTTGGATAACGCATAGGGCTATTATAGGCATGATACTGTTAGCAAGCCCAATGAGTGAAGGACACGTCACACGTCACATCACCGCCACAGAAATGGCAATAACAAATGATGACACACAACAATGGCAGAATGCAAAACTTGTAATTCAAAACAAAGTATTCTATTTTCAAATATTTTTTTCCTGAATCCTGAACACCTCTAAGTTGAAAGCCATAAAGTTTTCTTATGTTAATATAAAATTTGTCAAAGATTTTGCATATACATATACATACTGTATTTAATAAATTCACTCCTGATTCTCTACTAAGAGAAGAGATATTCTCACCCACCAGCAGTAAACTTGACAGTGAATTCTTTAGGCGGATTTCCATCATCTCCCAGTTTGTAAAACTCAAAACTTGTTGAAGACAAAGTATCCATTCTGCCGTCAGGGTGAAATATGTAGCCCATTGTTAACCTGTGAAAAAACAAAAAAGGTCATTGCATGATGTGCAGGTTTTTTTTTTACTTATTTTACAGGAATCCCCAAATAACTGTAAAGGAACCCACTCAACTGATTGTCAACTTTGCTTGCTGAATACAGATGATTTTGAGAGCAGCATGAAGAAGACAATTTGTGGAGAGAGCATGGATTCCAGATGGGGTGTGACTGGAGGTTCAAGGCTGTGTAATTGGATGAAGACATATATTAAACAGGTCATGAATCATTGGTTTCCACTGATAACTTTTGCATAGTACAAGAGCATTTTGATCTCAACATTTCAGCGTTTTATTTTGCCATCATCAGGAGAGTGATGACGAAGGTTAGCTGCAACACTCTCAAAATATTTCTTCAGTCCCTGCAGTCAGTATGATGTATGTAGTACATGTACCTCAACAGGCCAGCATTAAACTACCATGATTATTGGTGATAGCCCAGGATCCCTAAAAACAGTTAACCAGATTAAACTTATCTTATCTTATCAGCAGTCAGATGCTCAGCCCTCTCAACAACAATAAGTTCTGGCTTAATACACAAGTTTGTCTGTTTTGCTTAGGGTTAATGGTTTTTCCCTTATATGTTGGTTTTCCCTTATATGTTAGTGGGTTTCTCCTATATGTTAGTGGTTTTTCCCCTATATGTAAAGTGGGTTTTCCCTTATATTTCTGTGGTTTTTCCCTTATATGTCTGTGTTTTTTCCAATATATGTTAGTGTTTTTTTCCCTATATGTTAGTGTTTTTTCCCTTATATTTTAGTGGTTTTTCCCTTATATGTTGGTTTTCCCTTATATGTCTGTGGTTTTTCCAATATATGTTAGTGGTTTTTTCCCTATATGTTAGTGTTTTTTCCCTTATATGTCTGTGGTTTTTCCCTTATATGTCTGTGGTTTTTCCTTATATGTTAGTGGTTTTTCCCTTATATCTTGGTTTTCCCTTATATGTTAGCGGTTTTTCCCCTATATGTTAGTGTTTTTTCCCTTATATGTCTGTGGTTTTTCCCTTATATGCTAGTGGTTTTTCCCTTATATCTTGGTTTTCCCTTATATGTCTGTGTTTTTTCCCTTATATGTTGGTTTTCCCTTATATGTCTGTGGTTTTTCCCTTATAGGTTGGTTTTCCCTTATATGTTAGTGGTTTTCTCCTATATGTTAGTGGTTTTTCCCCTATATGTAAAGTGGGTTTTCCCTTATATTTCTGTGGTTTTTCCCTTATGTCTGTGGTTTTTCCAATATATGTTAGTGGTTTTTCTCTTATATGTCTGTGTTTTTTCCCCTATATGTTAGTGGTTTTTCCCTTATATGTCCACGGTTTTTCCCTTATATGTCTGTGTTTTTTCCCCTATATGTTAGTGGTTTTTCCCTTATAGATGTTAGTGTTTTTTCTTGTTGCACAGCTCATTGCAATGCATCTGGGCCTTGTAACTTGTTGTAACACCAAAAGTGAACCCATCACTTCTCCTGATACAGTATACAGGCTTAATGCCAACTAATTATTTCTGTGTGATTACTAACTCCCATCTTAACCATACATCCTCTCCACAAAATGCTGATTACAAAGATTCTTTGTTTGTTTTATTGGGTTTGTTTGTTTTATTGGGTTTTATTGGGTTTGTTTGTTTTATTGGGTTTGTTTGTTTTATTGGGTT
>JAVFBZ010003155.1:0-12490 GCA_032466195.1 Katharina tunicata
TATCAACAAATTCTTTACTTATAATTAATTATTTGCTTACGTTTTACGAATAGTTTTGTGTCGTTTTGAATCAAACCGTTAACAATTTTCTAAGCGATACAATCCTTGACTGTCTGAGTTGTGGTTCAATCTTGATCAATCCGATCTTGTCTGCATAGTGAATTACCGCAGGAGATTTACCCCATTAAGTTTTGGTTATGTCTGAATTGTGAATATGTGAATTTTTAGTATCTACGTTAAGAAACAAGTTGTAATCACGTTAATGAAGACATTTCTGGTTCTACAAAACCCCAATTAATGGACAATGGAAGGAAGAGTCCAGTATTTCACATAACACTTCTTAACCAAGATGAAGAGTCTGTTTTGTTTTTATATTCATCATAGTATACAACATATAAGTACAGTAAATGACATGGCAGGAATAAAGCCCAAGATGGCTTGTTCTATCCCATTGGTAGAGTTGATTCCAGCTGACATGGTTGGTAAATATATAGTACATGAACATGGTTGTTTGTGGTTAAAATGTGTCCAGACTTTTATTTAGACTAAATTAAAAGAGAAGTGATAGATATGAATATAGTGTTCCCTGTGGTTTAAATTTAAGTAGGTATTTTAAATTCTGATTTGAAAATCGACGCCGATTTAATGATACGAAATGATTACAGTTCCATGATGATTCACTTCACGACAATTCAATACAGTTCACTGATGTACAAAGTGAGCTATATGAGCTATAATTAATTCATAGAATGCCCATAATTTCATTTATAGAAAAGGAACATTGGAATTGGATAAAAGTACAAATTTTTGTCCGAAAATTTTAAAGGAGAAATAAATTTATTATCAAAATATAAAAAAATAATTTTATAGCCTTTTTAATAGAATCGAAGGATAAGACATAGAAAGGTTTTCCATTCATTGTCTGTTTGGAATAACAGTATGTAAACAGAGGGTCACTTTGACAATATGGGCCTATCTGATATTATGCACTGCGTTTTTCTTCATGATCAATTTTGTTTTTCTATATCAGACATCCAGAAGAAGCCATCAGTAGTTTTGCCTTGTGTATCTGACGAAGAAGGTCTTATTTCCGCAATATGAACACGCTGTCTTATAGCGCGAGACATTTGCAACCTTTGACATTTCCATTAACCTCAGAACATTTGTTAAGTAATAAGGTGTCTTTTCAGCAGGTGACAACAAAAACTGTTTTTGATTCAGAAATTGGGAGCAAATGTCAAATCCTAATCTTTTGAAGTAAGATCTTTCAGGTATTTCCCAATTATACCGGACCTCACTACCACGAGAGCAATTAAAGTAAATTGAACTAATGGAGCCGTATTTAATCTTCAAAGGACTAAACATGACTAGAGGTATTTGCATATCATCGTGCTTTATGTTACGGTAAAGCATATGTGTCGTGCAGTCTGATACTTCTAGCACTTTGAACTGGTAATATGTTTAAGCTTCCCATGTTGGAGTTGCGTTATAAAGGAAGTTATACTTCATCCATTTACACGTTATCCAGTAACATTAAAAGTAAAAATAGACAATCATTTGATATTATCTAATTATTTTTTCCGAGCGTGAAGAATTGAATCATATAATCAACTAGTCACTCCGTTTTAATATATCGTCCAGCCCTATTATATTTGTTATATTTGACTTTGTAGTAATGTAGTGTGAATTAGGAGTAAGTTTTTTTTATTACTATTCCTGTCCAACTTATTACGTTGCTTTCTTTATGTATAAACACAATGTGTTATTTACAGAACTAAACACAATTCAACAAGTATAACTGGTGTTTTGATCATGTATTTATTGTAAATAAATTAAATAAGATACCCTCGCAAACATTCAGCCAAAAATCAAGCCAAGTGATTTATATCCAGTTTGTTTCATTTACAACAATGAACGGAAAATATCAACTTCCACACTGTTTGATTTACAAATGCAAGATATAATACATAATAAACATCAGAAAAATCGCTTCAACTTTTAGATTCTTCATTACACACAACGCTATGCTGTGCTATGCTATGCTATGTTCTTGCTTTCTTACATCTGAAACATTTGCTAACCTGTGTTCCACTGTTGCATGTTTTGTCGAAAGGTATTAAAGGTTTATTGCACAGTGTTGACCACGGACATAATCTAGAGGATAGCGTCTGCTTTTGTGTAACTTTTTCTGTCAAATAATTTATATTGATTAGACAACAAATGTAGCAAATTTCCAACAGACTTTTAAAACAACACACACGTGGCCATTGGATAGGAAGTTGTAATTTATATTCATGAAGATGTCAACTCTATAAACAAAAGTAAAGCACATTATTATAGAAAATTGACACCAAAGGATTGAAGTTTTCCAAGATGAAACCTGAACTGACATTCAACATGGCTGCTGTATTCTCACAGCGAGACAGGGATATTTATCACGAGGGATATAGTAGACATGATGGCAACAAAAACGTTTTATCGCGACTGATAGCGTTTTCACAAAACCGTTAGTTACAAAGGAAGCCTATATCGGGCCACTTCGATTCGATTTATATGCAAAGCTATCTAAGCTCGTTTTGGTTTATGTTGAAAACCCTTGAAAGCCAACCATGTAATCACATTGATCCCGAAAAGAATATAGCATGGGGAAATTATACGACGAGGAAATTTATTGCTGTTTACATCCACTACTAACAACCGGAACAGTTTTAAATTTACAAATTATTGAACTTGTCAAACTGTCAAACTGTGGAGAACGTATGGTCCAGTAGACGCAACAAAAACAAGAATAATTCAGAAAATAAAATGTCCATTTGTGTTGAAGTGAAAGTTAACAAAGCAAAGAAAACAATTTCAAATGTTTAAAACAGTATTAACGGTGGTGGTATTCCTATGTTTTTCGGGCTATGCGAACGAATATATAGACTCAACCAAATGTAGATTTTGGTAGCCTTTTGTAAAAGAAGATTTTAAGGTTAAAAAGTACTGCTACACACTTATGTAAAGTAGCTCAAATTGTATCGGGTACTGTGACATTTCCCTATCCACCATTCATTAAACATGAAACCAAAGTAAAATTCCCAATGGAGCGACAAAGTCAAATTGTAAGTAGAGGGAACGTTTATTGCCTGGCCTTTCTAAAATCGGCAACTTGTAATCAAACACCTGCGCTTGTCTCCAGTTAATTGCCTGATTGACTCCCAAGAGCCCTCGATTATTTGATGAGGTAATAAGAGACGCTGCCGTTAAAACAGACAACAACGTGTCACCATGCACGCGACAAAGGGATTTTACACAAGACTGTTGAGTGTAATGTAATCGCAGAATGGTTTGGGCAAAAATAGGTTTTAAAACTTAAGTACGTACATATGAGGTTCTTGTATAAATCTCAAGGTGGGTTAAAGACACTACTCTCACATATCCTTGAAACTTTGTCGTCTAAAATCATTCTCATGTAGGTTGTTAAGCTATTATTCTTGACAAAGAAATTACTATTTAGCATTTCCAACGAGATTTTGACATTCGCATAAAGCTTCCCTCAATTTTGAAAACAAAAACGCATTGTAAGCTCATTCGCCCATAGCTCATTCACAGTTTTCTGTACATCATAACATTAATTTGCATATTCATTGTTTGGTAATTTTGTCCAACTAAATGACGAAATAGGGATCAAATCACATTTTAGATTGAGATTTTAGAAGCGAGATTATGAGATTTATACTAGGGAGTATTCTGATGATCTGGACTGACTGATGGCTCAAACAAGCGGCGAGCAACGATAAATTGATGAGTTGCTCGTTAGTTTCTTACAGTCGTTATTTCCTGATCCAATGTCTTTGTTCTTATCGACTTTGATAGCCCAGGAGTGGATAGTCGGCATGCAGTCAATGACCAGTCTCGTTCCTCGTTCCCTTATAAAATGCCTTAGAAGCGCTATTATGGCGACACAACAGAGCTTTACACATAGAACGCAATGCACTGAATGAGGATACCATCAAACCATGTGTACAACACACTTCCAAAACTAATTTAAACCAACTCACACAAAGGCCGAACGACTTACTGTTATATCGGGAAAGCTGTAACATAACTAATCATTTTTGCCTGATGTCTAGATTCAAGAAAGAAAAAATCGTTCAAAAGGGCGTTTCTGGTGCAGAAAATCGCGACGTTTGTCTTAGCTTCCTAAACTGATATCGTCGTTTATCATCTCGTATTGTAGAACATTTCAATCGGTAAACTAATTGTCAAATTGCCCAAACTGGGTTGTGTTAATGTGAATTCACATGATCCCTAAATTAGCGGCCTTTTAAATGGCTGTGATCAAAGCACCATAAAAAGGGGATTCCCCTAATCCTTCCCACAAATCGCATAATGTTACTGACATTTACACATTTGAGGATCTTAATATGAGGTATATTATTATAGTTACTGTCAAGTTAATTGGAATGGAAGAGGTCACGTTTTCGTGTATTGCATGTTAGCAACTAATGTATTTTGTTCAGTCAAACTTAAGGCATTATAAAAATTATGACAAAAAAACCCACTTTAAAATGACAACATACATATGTATTTATCAGATTCCCAGAGGACATTCTATGCGACTTCTTCGCAAGATTAAATCTGAAACCCTCAGAAAACCTAACAGTTATAATGTAGACCAATCTACAGAATCAGTACCTTTACGAAAACATCAGAATCACCCTGTAATAGTGCCAGGCAGGTCTTCCAAATGTATGAAGACTAGATGTAAGCTAGACTATTACATACCAGAGAGGGCTCTCTTAGTTGAAGAACAAACTAAAAATGTCTATCATTTGGCAGATGTTTTAAACTGTGATTCTGAAAATGTGGTTTACCTCATCACTTGTAAAAAGTGTCTGAAACAGTAAGTTGGAGAAACCAAAAATCCTCTTAGGCTTAGAGCCAACAATCATTTGAATTCAATCAGATTACAGGTGATTACCTCCCCAATATGTGAACATTTCTCCCTTCCTGGCCAATCGGTCATAGATCATTTTGAAATCATGATTGAAAAAACTCCTGTTTTTCCTTCTGAAGAGAAACCCAAACCGAAACGCTTGGAGAGAGAAGCTCATTGGATCAAAACAATTTAAACGTTATATCCATTGGTTTCAAACTTGAACCAGGTAAAGGCTCTAGTGTAGACATTATTCCCTTTCTACTACAATATGACGAGCCTAGCTGTTTTGCAAGTCTCCTAATACATGAATGTCAAAATCTCGTACCTAAAATGATTAAGCCTCTAGTACGGTTGAACGTTAACATAAAAAGTATATCAATTCAGATAAGTTATTCTTCAATCTTGGACTGCCGCCGATAAATGTTATTTAAGCATTCAATAACATAGAAATTATTTCCAAATCGAATGGTTATGTGTGTCTAGCCATCGCTCAAAGAAGAGTTCCACTTCTGATCCTTGTCAATATCATTCTCTTTAAAATTGACTGTCAATTTCTTGTTAACTGAACTGTAACTTTTTCATGGAAAATCATTTAACGTCGGTTTCGTTTGGTAACATTTTGTCAACGAAGGCTCTACATAAATTCTGATAAACGTTCAAAACGCGTGTAGTGTTTTCTGTTGCGCACTAATGTCTTTTTATAGTTTTTACTTGGCTCCAGTTGTCATCTTTCTTAAAGGTTTATGTAGCTTTAAATCCATGTGTGGAATCATTCGTAAATCAGATAAACGAACAAAGCTAAAACAAAATTCACGGATGGCATCATAGGAGATTTACATGTGATAAAAGAAATCGAAGATAGAATGTTTCCGTGTAAATCACTCCAGGATTGAAATCTTTCACACTCCAACTTAGCCTCGGAAAAATTAGTCTCTAACTCATATTTGTAATCCATCCTATACACTATGCACGGGGATTCTCTTTTGTGTTTTTAGTTGATTGAGTCTCTTTGACATAATATTACATACAAATAGTGTTGATATGAATCGGTTTGTCGCTTTTTTCGTAAGTGTCAGAAATCTTTACGCAAAACGTGTGTATGACGTTATAACTCTAAAGCAGTCTTGGAAAACGAACAGACAACATTGTTATCGTCTGGTCTGGACAACGGAACAGCATACCCTTTGGTGGCCAACCTATTTAATGTTTTGATCTACCGTAAACGCACTAAAATAGTCTAAATGTTCTTCATATGTCACGATTCGCCATTTCGTTAAAGGATGGCGCCTTGTCGTCTGCTCTAATTGAAGTGAATGGATTACTGACGTGAAATTAATCTGGTTATTAGCTGACAAAGTGACATGTGTTTGTTTTCGGTACCAGAGAAGTCAATTTATGAAACACAAAAGTCACGTATAATCCCATCAGTTACTACACAGTTCCCTTGGCGGTCTTATTTTGTTCAGATTTTTACTGGGTTGCGGATTGCAACGTCGAGATCGAATTTCAACAAGCGACGATAATGTTTTGAACTACTCCTAGCATTCCGTCACAAATAGTATAAATATTTTACTGTTAAAGTCACGTGTCATAACTGAATCTGTCTAGTCCTTTATGTATGTGCTCTTGATAATTCCTGCAACAAAATGAGCTCTTAGTTACGGTTTCGCGAAAGTTTTTTTTCCTTTCCTTAACATTCTTACAAGGATGTTAAAGGACTAATTTCTGCACCCGACAAAGGGTTAATACATGTTCCTGATCACTTGAATTTTTCTGTAGTCTCTTAACAGGTTTACAATAAGGTTTTGAATATAACTGGATTGTCAGGTGGTCTACATCAGTATATCTTGTTACTGCCTCTTTAGTTAATAATGTTATCAGCGGTGGTAAATCCTCTTCAGCAGCTTGCGGAAATACTGTAATAAAGGCTATAGATAAATTGAAATTTCAATAAATTATTTTAGTATGCACAGAAAAGTATGTGTAATCAGGATCAAATATTAATACTGCCTATGGCAAGACCGAAAGTATATGTGTAAAAAGATAAGTGGCCATTGACTTAGGTAGGAAGTTTAAAGGTTTCTCTTGGTTGTGTATCTAGGTTAGCCACTTTTGATCACCAAAATGAAATCAATGGTTGTGACTGCATTAGTTAAGAAAAAAAGTAGAACACCTGCTAATGAGCAAAGACAGAGCTGAGAGTCGATTATCGTTTGGTTATCACGCCTGGTATCCATCGGGTGCTGGGAGCAACTGTCAACAGTAGATTACTGAGCTGTCGAGTCTCACAATATCACTCTTTAAGTCTGTACTCTCACGCCCTCTCTTTTTTTCATTGGAATTCTATTGGAAATAAAGACTTACATTCGTTTCCGTTTCATTTCCTCTCTCTTGGGATTAACAATATGCAGGCAACAACATGAATGTATCGGTGGATAAAACCAAGGCTTGAATTAGACTTTTTTTTATTTATTTCTATTTGTTTTTGCTCTTAGCCCACCCTAGTTCTGTCACTTCCACTTCCTGTCCGTAGTATTTTATAGCTTAGTCGTCCAATTCATGAAAACCAATGTTTTGGAGCTTCATGGTGACACATAACGGGTGACAGTTGTGTAAGCTAAGCAAATTATATAAAGAATAGGGGCTCTGTAGCTCAGTCGGTTAGAGTGCTGGTCCTGCTAACCAGAGACCCGAGTTGGAATCCCGGTGGAGGCAAGCAAATTTATATATACATTTATACTTATATAGTATAGTAAATTTCTATCGAATACAACCCCATGTCGATTTTTAAAGACATTCCAAACTTCCAAAGTACTAGGCCTGCGAAGGGCACCTGACCTGCCTCATATATGTCTAATGCACCAGATTTGACGCACGTATTTTGACACACTTGTTGCAATGCTCGAGGTCTCTCTTTCCTCTTGTGCTGTTTGACAAGCAATGTACTCTAATTAACATCGCAAACAGTATTTGTCACTAACAGGCCTGAATGCTAACATATCTTCACAGTTTGTTATGTAACATGATGTACATTAAGGTCCTTTCAAATAAATGTTTCCTTCAGAGTACAAATAAATGCTTGACATTGTTCTTTTGCGCGAAAGCAACGTTCTTATTTAGTTTATATTTTCCACAAGTATGATCGAAATATTATGATTTATCTGAAGAAAAAATAGTGAGAGGTTCAAAAGCGCCAGAATAGTTATAATACGGCGATATAATTGGGAAAAAAAACAGCTTCGCCTTTCTCATACCAACACTATTATTCTTGTGAATCTCCTATCAAAGCTTGAAAAGATATGACTTGCGCAGAACATGGAAGCAAAAAGAAGGGAGCAAGGACCGTAGACCATTTGGACCCTAATGTCGATAGCCTTCTCAGCACTGAAACTCGGGCAAACGTTGCCTCATCTTTTTTAGTCAAAGAAAAAATAACGAGCCTAGTCGGATTAAATGTTTGGTAATATAAATTAATGTTACTCATTTCAGGTACTTTTACCTGAGCATTTACTGTGTTATGTGGAGCCAGCACTCGGATTTCCACCCCGAGTAAAGCCTGTCTTTTAAACATTGCTGTAAATCAATTTCACAAGATTGATTACACTTGGTGTCATAGTCAGATGTGGACCAATGACAACATTCAAATAGATTACAGAATTTAAAGAAACTCACATGCTCGTTAAAGAGGGACTAATTTCAATAACTGATTTAATAACAGGGAACAATAATTTGATTAATTTAATATGAACATATTCTAAAATGTGTAAAAGCGTGTACCATCAAGGTATTGAATTCACCGGGATTGCTCATCACTATCATTGGACAAAAATAGTAAAAAATTGTTATCAAGAATGCTTCCAAAGGACATTTCTGTAACCGGTATTTGGAAGTGAAGGATAAAAACCGGAACACTGGTTTTGGATAATCGGTTTTCACATATCATGTCTGTCAAGTGGTTCCTGACACGTCCTTCTGACATCATCCCTTTCCCGCCTGCTTGATATCAGAATATCATGTATCATTTCAGAACACTATTTATTTTCATTAAGTTACTTATAAATGTTAAATGCACTTAAATGTATTGTCAGAATATGATGTATCATTTTTCGAACACTTCAATAACTGTTGTGAATGTTACAGATACGGAAAGTTATCCACACACTATGAACACCATTGTCCAAAACCGCTGTGTAAGTCTATTTACTCATGCTTCCTTTTTTCTTCTTCTATCCCTTTAAAGATCAGTGTTCTGTACAAGGTCTGATTAAAATGACTAGATTCATTACTGTATTTCAAACGTTCTCTGTATGTGCGCTTAAATATATCTCTTTAATGGTCCAGTTTGCAACATACGTCTCATTCCACCCAAGAAGACCGTATTAAACTATTTTACCTATACAGTTTATTGCGAGTTAAAGATTGCATGGCTTACATCCTTTATAGGATATTAAGCAATTAGTCTATAAGCTCCGTTAGTCAGCTGTTGATTTACTGACTAACAATTAATACACCCTAATGTGTCTCTTCATAGGACTACGAGGACAGATGCAATTAGTGAAGTGTAAGTCACTTTTACCTTTTACCTAAAACACGTAGACTTCTAGAATTGCAAATCAGGAACATAATGTTGACGTGTGTTATTTTTTTTCTTTGAAATAATTTCTACACATCGTTGATATCATATCTCTTCGGGGATACTGGTAAATTTTCAATTCGATTATCTTATAAATTCCGATGACAACAATGCCAAGTATAATGTCCTGTGTAAAGGAAATTTCAAACTGAACTAATTTTGGCACGTATCTATATTTGGATGGACGCCAATTTGCTTCCTTCGAATTGACTGTACGCTTAAAAGAGTCTGCGCCTATGAAAAAGTCCGACCAATAGTAATACCACGCTTGGGGGTCGGAAGCTTTTGTTATTTGCTAGATTAATTACACACATTGTAAGCGCTTAAAGATTTTTTAGGACTAGGATCTTGAACATTATTCTTGGACCTATTTTTCTTACTGAACTGTAAATTGTCCTGGCACTGTGATAATTGTCATAAGTTATGCTGATTGTCTTTGGTAGTGAAAAATATATTTTCTTATCAACAGATTATCTTTCTGGCCTTGTTGTCTATGAAGCATTGTCCTATGACGTGGATTGTACTTTACCGTCACAATAGATATATATCATAATTGGCCAACAGATCTTGTTGGATCAATTTAAATGAAACAGTTTACTCTCCAAGACACTATTTTAGGTTAACGTGTATCAGTTCGTTCTCAAAGTACCTCTAAAAAGTAGCGTGTCACCTTTCTTAAGACAAGATGTCTCGTTGAGAGCTAGGATTCGTTTGTCTTGGCAGTTTGTCCTTCTTTACTTTCGTTTGACAACTTTCCAATAACAGAAACTTTCTCGCTGATTATGTTATTAAGCTCATAACTGTATTAATTAACCTCTCATGAATAACATAAAAACTCCTAGAAATTATATTGACAGTTAGCTTCTATCCACAAAAACTAAACTTTTAAATGATACAGGTAATCAATTAATACCTTTCGTTCGTTTTATGTTAAGGATAGAGTGATACAATTGTTCTTGGAAGGTCATAATGTGTATTTCAGTGTGTTTCAAAGCCCAAACGATACTATGACGGTTGGAGTCAAATATACGTCCATCTCTCCATGGACATCCAGTTGTTAGGCGTCTTACAGTATGGAATGGTGTTCTCGATGTAGTTAAAGGGCAAAACAGATTTATGAGACAAATAATAAGTGTCTCAAGTGGTTGACCTACAGAAACAGCTCATGAGGAATAAAACAAATTGCGTAGCAAAATCAACATTTGCAATTTCTTCTAGTATAACAAGCGTGGTTTAGAACAAAATTGTATTCCAAAAGGCATAGTTTTACATTGGGTACAAGAGAAAATATTTTCGTGAACAACAGTTCAAAGCAGCTTCGCGTAAGCTATTAATAACGATATTTACCAACAGCATGTTGAAGGATACGGAAGCTAAGAAGAGTAATCTACGATTGAGAGGAACTAAGTATATGTAGAAGACGATCATTAAGCATAAAAATACCTCCTGAATTGATTCTCGTGGTCATTGTCTTTGAATCAATAGGATTAATCTTGTGTAGGTCTTAAAATTATAATTGTAGCTCAAATTATATGAATAACTTGGTTTCTCAATTTACTACTTTATCTTATCTAAATGTATAGACATAATGAGACTGTGTTAATTTTTGTATTTGGTTCTGGGCCAGAAACTATGGGTTTTTTTTCTTGGCTAGATAAGGGTTAATTTTGTAGCTTCACAGGCAAACTGTATTACAACATGACGTCGTACAACAATAGTTAAATGTTAACACACGCGTTGAGCAACATACCCCTCATGTTAATAGATAGCGTGTATTTCAAAACGAGTTATGGATACTAAGGTGTTTATAAAAAAATACACCTTGAACCAGCAACGAAATAGTGTTTGCCACAAGCTATGAAAGCAAATAATTGACTATAACCTTATTCTCAATTCGTCCTAACTGTGAAGTATGGTTTTGTCAGTACAATATTTGATAAATTTGTTGAAATATCAATTCTGATACTGTAAAAACTTACTTTAGTTGTTTTTTTTTTAAATGTATTACGAGAATGTTATATATATATCAATAAGTTGTAAAGGTTCAACATTTATAGTACTTTGAAGCTTCTTTGCGAATTTGGTACAAGTGCTTTATACAAGAAACCGAGAGCGTTTTTGAGCTAGTCTATCTTTTCAATTAAATGTATGACCATTGACAGCGTTCAGTTGTTGTTGATTAAGATGGGGATTATGATCTCGACTTTTTGTATCTACTTACAGTGGAGCAGCTGAATTTAACCTGTTTAATATATTGTAACGCAATCCATCTTGATAATAGTCATATGCTCTTTGGGAGGAACTGGGTTAACAAATGTAGAGATATAGTACAACATAAAGAGTCAGAGACGAATCAGATATTTGTTATCCTAAACGTGTTTTCCTAGGTGCCTTTCCTGTTTATGTCCCTCTCTTGCCGTTTGGTCTGAGCCGTCTAATCGTTTACCCTCTATTATATGTAGCATTTTACAGGCGGTGTGGGTAAGACAGCAATACTCTTGATACCGACCATGTTCAACCCCGTCTGATATACAAAAAGCACAACAAAGACACCGTTATCATTTAATCTTTGTCACTTACGAGTTTGGGAATTAGTGTAATAGGCTACACCTTCGGCTCAGCATTTCTGTTTCCAATTCTTATAGAGGAGGCGCCAAAGAAAACTACCGATATCCATTCCATTTTATCACCGTCGGGATTAATGGATTACTGGAAGAGGACGTTGGTGTTTTGGCTCTGGTGGTAACAGTCATCCTACACTGTCAGCTTTCAAACGATTGTATACCAGATAGAACGTGTTAAGTGCCTTCTATATTTACATAGATTACGAATCACACACTATCAATTAGTTATTTGTGTTTTGTTGTACACTAGTGTCCAAAAGAAACGATACCAACTTGTTTTCAAAATATTTTGTAACGAATTGATTTTTG
>JAVFBZ010003166.1:0-12490 GCA_032466195.1 Katharina tunicata
CTCTTTGTGACAGAGCCCTTGATGATAGCAGTGTCTCTTTGTGACAGAGCCCTTGATGATAGCAGTGTCTCTTTGTGGCAGAGTCCTTGATGATAGCAGTGTCTCTTTGTGACAGAGTCCTTGATGATAGCAGTGTCTCTTTGTGACAGAGTCCTTTATGACAGCAGGGTCTCTTTGTGACAGAGCCCTTGATGATAGCAGTGTCTCTTTGTGACAGAGCCCTTGATGATAGCAGTGTCTCTTTGTGACAGAGTCCTTGATGATAGCAGTGTCTCTTTGTGACAGAGTCCTTGATGACAGCAGTGTCTCTTTGTGACAGAGTCCTTGATGATAGCAGTGTCTCTTTGTGACAGAGCCCTTGATGATAGCAGTGTCTCTTTGTGACATAGTCCTTGATGATAGCAGTGTCTCTATGTGACAGAGTCCTTGATGATAGCAATGTCTCTTTGTGACAGAGTTCTTGATGACAAGCAATGTCTCTTAATGACAGAGTATGTGATGCTAAGCAATGTTTGTTGTTTATTTGATTGGTGTTAAACGTCGTACTCAATGATATTTAATTTATGTGACGACGGATTTTCCATTTTTTTTATCTGTTCTACTTAATACGGCGGAAAAACCGGGAGAAACTTCGTAAAAACCACCCCAGCGATTGCCAAAGTAGTCTCGTGTGACTCCCTCAGGTCCACTGGGAGGCTTGAACCCGTGCGGTACATCGAAGGAGGATCTGCAGTCAGACGCGCTAACCACTGAGCCACGGCGCGGGCCCGCTAAGCAATGAGTTGCCTCTAAGAAATATAAAGCCAAGTCTGCTTGCTACTCAAACTGTTAATAATTAATGTCAAATGAAGACAGTCTTTTTAGGTTTTCAATGACATGGTCAGAGATAGAGACAGCTGCTACAATGTAGGTGATGAACTTGGTACCTGACTACAAGAGCTTCATTGGTATACATAATAGTTTCTTAACACTTTGCAAAACATTGTTCTTAACTACACCTCATGGTTGATTAACCCGGGAGGACGTTAATAAGGTAACAAATTTCCATGCAAATTTTAATAAAACTTAGGTGAGGGTATAAATAGCCAGACAAATTGCCTGATTCTATTTCTGCCAAAGAGTGTTGCAGGAAAATATTAAAAATGCTAAATGTTTCAGGTTTACCTTCTGAATAGCTGGAGGTGGTCTGTGTAATCTACTCTTCGGAGCTGACAGCATTTGGAGTGACTTCTGTTTGCCATAATGATAGGCAATCACAAGACCTCTGTGGACGAACAGAGCCAAAAAACAGTCATAAATACTCTCAAACACAATAACACGTTAAAATTGTAAAGAATTAGCATTCATATTTCTCACTAAAATTAGTAATAAATATCTGTAGGTACCAAAACTATACATTTTTCAGCTCTGGAGAGAGTTTGAGAGTAAGTTTTAACAGGGGTTTGAAATACTTTGAATCCGGGTCATTTGGTTTATAAATAGTTTCTTTGCTTAGGATTTTGTGTTATACTTACAGTTGTTTCACTCTTATGGTTGTATGCCAGCCCAAAGGGTGAAAGAAACCACCCAAAACTTGAAGCTAGCACGACAACACAGTACATTAAAATGAGAAATCAACTTCCCGATCCACCTACATGTAGGCTGAGAGAGCACTCACAGAAATTGGTTTGCAGAGCCAAGATTACCAATAACATATACATTTATTATATACCTAAAACGCAGACCCGATTGATACAGAGCCATCGGATATTTTTCCATATCTACATCCTCTGAAACCAGGACTTTTTTCAATGTTTTGTTTACATGGGATTTCCATCGCCTGTATATGGCAGAAAAACCCTCAAAGGTGAAATGAGTGCAGAATGACGTCAAATGATTACGTCGACAGGGCTTCCCTTTGTGCAGTGATATATTTAAACAGACCCTGCGTTCCCGTTGAATACCGTTTCCATTCATTATGACTTGTTTGTTTTTAGACATATATATTGTGACATGTTTTTTGTTGGATAATAAAGAAATCAAACAGCGTTTTTCATAGTATAAACTTGGCCACTATCGCTGCACTATTTTAAATAGCGGCCTCTGCTTTGTTCTAAGTAGTCCTTCGTCCCTTTGAGCCGAGTGTCTGTGAAAGTTTGACAAAATGTCACAAGAAGGCGATTGTTTCATAAAATATCGAAGGTATACGATAAATAGATTATAATGACAGTGCGGGTACGCGCCATTGTATCAGCTCTCATTGTCTGAGGTAGGACTGCGTATCAATCTCGCTCTTCGAGCTCAATTGATACTGCCGTCCGACCTCAGACAACTCGAGCTGATACATAGTCGCGTATCCCGCACTGTCATTATAATCTCTATATATCAACCTTTCTCTAATAGACTACCAGGTGCCACTTTGCTGCACAGACAGTTATCTCAAATTTTCCATATGGTTATAAACAATCTCACATTGAGTATCAATATTATATAGTCAATCAATTTAACTTTCACATGTAAAACTATTATAAAAACACAGTGTTTACATACTGTTCATAGTGCTGCTTATTTTTGCTACATTGGTAGTGCTTGTTTTGGTGAGTTTGCAATTTGTCATACAATATATAAGAATGCTAACTTAAGGCATTAACTGTTACTATCCGGGTCTATCCCACTGCATGTGTCAAATGAAGCGACTTACCCAGTTAGAAGTAGAATGATATAGATCAGACCATAGAACCCAAATGTAGTGAGGAATAAAACCCCAGCCAGGGCTGCCCAATGCCAGCTCTCCATCTTCTGTCAACATAAACAATAACATACGCCTTATCATCCAGAGGGGACATGCATCTTTAAAACAGAATTAAAATGAAAATGACAAAAAAATACTATATCAAGCATGCCAGAATCCTGCAGTTAAGTCTTCCTTCGTCATTCAAACAAGATGTACGTCGTTTTTTATCGTCATCAGTCGACAATTCTACTTTAATTCCTCCATGTTTGCCTCTATTCACGTAGCATAGTTGGGCACACGTATAAGACAAAAACATTAAGGCAAACATGATAGAGTCATTGTTTGAATGGAGAAGGAAGACTTTACTTTACGATTTGGGTGTGCATGGTATTATAGCTTTTTTGATATATTCATTTCAACTGTCGAAATTGCATAATTTTGGTTGGCTAGCTACAGAACTGTGCCATGTTAAAACATTGTAATTCCAGTATCATACAAGGCAATGTGGCGCACAAATTTGAAACTTACCATCTTATTTGACACTTACTATACATTTTCTCCAATTCTTTGTAAGTTTTCATCAAAATATTTTATTTAAAGTAACTTCTGAGTGTAAAAACAGTTTTTCAAATTTGGCCGCCATTTTGCTATCCTCGTTGACAAATAAAAGTAGCTTTTACATGTTACTAATGTGTGAGGTGCACATTTTTGATACATAAAATATCTCTAAAAGTTCAATTCACTTAATTGGACAAGTTAAAACCAATAAGTGCCAACACTAAAAATTACACATTTTTGTTCAGTACTGTTCTGTATCATTATATATAGATTACGTAGTAGACTAATAACGATACAGATCTCTGCATCTATGATTCTGGTATGCAAGGTTTAACAGCTTTTTTGATACATATTTATTTGAATGGTCGTACTTGCATAAGTTTGTGAGTTAAGCTTTGACCAGACCAATTCGCGTTTTGTAGGAACTGGGCTTTGTTGTGTAGAATAACAAAGTCAAGTTTACGGGACTAATGTGTATCATTGATTTGTACTGATCTATATTGTCATTATATACGTAAAAAAGAACCCAGAAGTAAACCATGTGTCTCATTGAGTGTCCATATTTCGTTACACTTACACAGTGATTGACAGATGGATAGAGCTTCTTTGGTGTTCCAACTACATCTATACCTAACTTGTCGCTGGAACGTAACCATTGTCAAAAGCAGCAATCAAATAAACTCAAAGATCGATTCATAACATCATCACATATTTTGCAAACAATTCAAACGAGAAATGACAGCTGCAACTACACCATCGCACATGCGTCATTCAGGGGGCGGGTTGTACTATAATAAAAAAATAAAATAAACGGACGAAAGATGAAGATGTGAAAATGTGAAATGAAGTAGGGGAGAATCAAATTATCCCCCTACCGTCTTTTAGTACGAGTAAGTCTAACATGCTAGTATTGGTCAATGATAAAAATAATAAGAAATTGGAAAAAATATATGTAAAAATGTAAACATAAAAACTCTAAATAAACTTTCAACCCAGGTGAAAACTCCCGGGTTTCTTTTCTAATTCTTTCCTATCTGAAAACTCTGGATTTCCTTTTTTCAGTAGATTTTGATATTTTACATTAATCGCGTGACTGTAGTCATATTTTAGTTCTTCACGATGAATTCCGTCATAATGGAAGCGATGCTGGTGTAAGTGCATTTAAAAAGCTTATTTGCGGGTCTCCATCCCA
This sequence comes from Katharina tunicata, assembly GCA_032466195.1. Lineage (NCBI taxonomy): Eukaryota > Metazoa > Mollusca > Polyplacophora > Chitonida > Mopaliidae > Katharina > Katharina tunicata. The sequence goes on from JAVFBZ010003166.1 coordinate 4,464, forward strand.
ATATGCATATTCAATGGCGAAAAACGAGACGACATTCACGTGATTATAACTTAAATAAAAAAATATACTCAGTTGTTTTCAGGTGTAAACATTTCCGCATCGGTGGTAACTATACCGAAATAAAGATCGCCTATCGCTGAAAACGTTATCACCTAGATGAAAACGTTATCATTTTGGTGGAGACTACAAAAATGAAACTCAACTACCAAGTCACTCAAGGCTGGGATAGGTCGATCTAGATTCGGTTAGATTGATTTTGTTGTTGTAGATTTTTTGTGTTGTTGAGAGGTATTTTTTTTTTTTTTTTTTTTCACTTTAGTAGATTATAATCTCTTTTGTGAAGTTTAACATTGGCTGGTGAATCCACCAAGCTCGGTATAGGGGGGAAATACACTGGTGTTAATTTAGTACAGGTATGGAACGTATAATATGTGTGTGGTACATCGATCACAACATCAAAATCATATATGAATTGTACCTCTCCGGCTATATAAATTTCACCAAGGAAGAGCGACCTATTTCACAGTAATTTAATCTAGAAAGTCACTGTTTTACACATAGAGGCATACAGTATAACACTTCATCTCAAAACATAAATCATTGACCGACTGATCTACAAAGTATGTGAATAGTATCAGTGTGAGTTGCCAAGGTGTGTTCAGCTGCATACGCCTCACCTTTAAATGATGGCAATAATATGCAAATAGGTTAAAATGTTTGACCTAGTTTTTAGAATAGAATGCGTCATCGTATTCAAGCACACGCATTCCACGTAGGAAAATATAGTCAGTGGGGAAAAGCAATAAAGATTAGGTACAGAATTAATATATGAAGGAAATTGATTAATAAGATACACGCAGTTTCTTAAATGACATACGAGCACATGCGTTTTAGTATAGTCATGGGTTTAAACATTTCGAAATGTCACATTGTACCATTATAATAACATTCAGTATGTTACCAAACGTAAACAGATGATAAAAAGACCTCAAGAGCATTGCAAACAAAATGGAAATAATTATAATTTTATCATTGTTAAAATATGTGAAATGTTGATCCCTTTTTTATTTAGGCCAAAAAATGGAATTTTTAGCGAATCTCTTTATATATGTAATATGTTTTCCTGAAAAGGTATTTCATGGAATATATTTTTATTCCTTTTCCGCGTCTTACACAATTTCTTAACTATGTGGCAAAGTTATTAATCGCATTCAGTTCACACGTTGTGAATTTTAGGTTGAAAATTATGTTTTATATATTTTTGACAGTTATGTTCTTTAATAATTGCTAATATAAATTACACATCATCCTTTCCTTAGCGATATCAGTCTCAGATTTGAAACTTAATATTTAATTAACATGAACAAATGACTACCCGGTATGCAATATGCAGACTTAAATACGTTTTCACGTTTGGAATTGAACGCGCATGTTCTATACATATTATTCAGATGAATGTAGGGGCCTAATTAATGTACCGATATGTTATATACAGTTGATTGTCAGTGTTGCAAGTAGGTCCTATTCCATATGATATACAATCTAGCGAAATTATATCAGATATTTGATAGAAATCTATGCAGAAGCCAATATTTAATATGATCTAATTTTGTAGCCAAAAGCAACCTGAAAGCCTACAGCACGACTGCTTATGGACATGAATTCCGACAATCACGATATACGGTACCGTAAATAAAATATAATAAAGAAACACAAACTACACTTATAATTTCGAAACATTTGGAGAATAAAATACATTTCGAAATCATCCTTGTCTGGCTAACATAATCAGTTTGGTCTACACCCCCGATTTATTTTCGCCCATTCAAACGTTTAAGGTGCGTAAGCCTACATAACGAATCAAGGCAAATATGCCTATGCCCGCATGACTTCAAAAAGTCACAACAAGAACCGTGGGTTTGTTGTCTGGAAAAGTTTGTTTTCATAGGATTCGTTATGCGATTTTAAGTTTAAATCCTGCTTCAAACAAAGAACGGTTCATTGGGTTGAATTGAGAGATAAAGACAGCTAGTGTGAATGTGTGTCACCCCACGGCGACGTGAGAAAATTCACCGTGTAGAGCCTCATCAGATTCAACAGCACTTGGTTTCATATTTCGAATCGCCTTAGCCAAAGGCAGGGGAAATTTTATGTCGTCTGGTTTTGAAGACCTCAGTGTATCACTCCAAGGGATTTTAAACAGTGATCAAGCTAGATTTTTAATTACCGCTGGATACCATTATGTGGGAAGTTATGATCGTCCAAAGTGAAAAGGTGTTGCGTTGTTTAAAATCATGAAAGTTACTGTGTGTTTTGGGGGCACTCGAGTGATTGTTCCGTGTGGTGACGGGAATTTACCAGTGAGAGATTTGGTGGAGAAAGCGATTACAAGATACAAAAAGGCCACTGGAAAGGTATGTAATCTCTGTTTGATACTTGTAGTTGCCAGATCAATACAAATCGAAAAAATGTAGTGTTTGGTTTGACTTGCAGATCAAGCTGATCTTGGCTATAGTTGTGTTGTTTTGGGTACAGCGCGAAGTCGCCATGTTGGAAATGACAAGAGTAGTCGCCCCTGAGTTCTAAAGTACCTGACATTTTGCTGTACTCCCTTTTTACAGTTTGCAGCATACCTTTTCTGTGTATGTTATAAATGAAATAAAACCTTCACTGTTTAAAATCATGTATACAATACAAAATTATAAATGAATACATTGTCACAATCATGAGCTCTATGTTTATTTATTTTACATTGTTTTAAATTTTGGCCACTGCATGCCAGCTGTATACATGTAGCTGCTGGTGTTTTTATTAAAGTAGGTCACACTGTTTATGACATTTGACCCCGTTTTGACACCTTATCAAAACCTATATGTTTACCTATGTTAATCCTTCCTTAGTGCCCACTATACAGCTTTTCTGCTCTGTATTTAAATGATAAGCTATTTAAGAAAGGTTTAAGTTCACAGTGTTTACCTGTGTCTCTAATTATGAGAACAGGTAATGACTTATACAGATTGGAATTTGCTTAGCTTGTGAGGAATTTCTTGATTCTTTATACTCCTGTAAATATTCACCTTGATATGTGCGTAACAAAACGCAGACATCCAAACACAGGCCTTGTCATTATTAGTATGTATACATGTAGTAGACTGTACTCATGCATAGTGAATACCAGCGACGTGTATACTGGCAAAATACACCCTATTGATACCTTGGTTTGATACACTCTTCCTTGTTTTTGTGCTACCTGTACAGTATGGATATAATCTAAATATACACCTCCGCCATGTTACAAATGAAACAGACTTTACTATTTTTAAGTAGTGGTGACCTATTTATAACACACGCACATGAACAGAGGAATTAAGACTTGACAATCGAATTAGAAATATCCGGTTACTATTAAAAACAAAGTATAGAGTTCCACTTAAATACAAGTATGTGGTAGATGTTATTCATCCTGTTTATCACACAATGTCACGATGGAATGACATGCATTTATATCATGAATTAGTCATGCTCAGCACTTGTTTAATAATGTCCACCTTACCTTCTCTCACCTGGGTTAATTATCCCTCACAATCATAGTGTTAGCCAGAGGGGTGTCTCGGTGTCTTTGAGACACCCTGGAATCCATTTCAGACACCCTAATTCAGTCAAATTTAACATGGGAAAGATAGGCAAAATGTCAAATGAGACACCCTGTTTCTATGAAAATAGTGATTTGAGACACCCTGTTTTTGATTTCTGGCTAACACTATGCTCACAATTGGTACAGAGCTTGCTGACCGTATATGCATTTATAAAGGGAATGTTAACTGATTTCGTGTGCGAGATATATATATCCTCTCAGAGTCTTTGAAATACTGGAGCTAGTGGTTGGGTGTGTGCCTCCTGTGCCCTGGTACTAAATAAGCTAAGGGGCAGCATGAATTAAGCCAATTTGATGTATATGTACCTGTCCTGAGTGAATATGAGTGAAGTTATAGCCTTAAGTACGGCCCAAACAATCAAACAATCAAAATACTGGAAAATTATCAACATCATTTATGGATGAAATACCTTGATTATGACGCTCAACACTAGTAAACACATATTTAAATCCTGGGTCTGATATCAATCTTTGATCCTGCCATAAAGCGTTAATCAGGATCTTGTCTTTAAGGTTACATGTAGGAGGATCTTTTGTGCGTTACAGACTTACAGTGTATTACATTTATAAGTGCTCCGTGTTAACTGTTAAATTCTCAGTGTATGTTACATGGTGTAGTTTCACCATTTTTGTTTTACTGGTACCAAGAGTTGGAAATATTTTTTGTGATGTTAAGGAAGTGGGTCAAGTGACAATTAACAGTATTGTTCTTTTTTGTTTTGGTGAATTTATAACACTCTCTTACATGTACGTATTTAGACTGAATGGATTCCAGTTCAAAAACTTTTTGGTTCATGTTGAAACCCTATTGCCTTTACGGAATAGAACCCTCAGAGTCAGGCACTAAGTCGCTTGCATTCAATCACCACTCAGTTATCTGCCCCAAACTTGACAATACTGTTACCAAGAGCTTTGCTGTACTGGAGTGGTAAATAACATTATCATGAAAAGCATATCTTTCTTAATATTGGAATAATTATAAACTTCATGTACAACCAATGAATGAACACTGTATGGACAACATATAATCTGAGTCAAAGTGATTTTCATTCTTGTATTCTGTTTGTAGAGTATGTTAAGATAAACAGTTGTACCACATTATGAGTGACACTACACTGACTATGTACAGTACAATATAAATACATTAAGAAGGCAGTTATTATGTTCAATAGCCACTTAACTTTATTTGTGGTTTCTTCTGTGTGGGAAAGGGCTATTGAAACTCTGAAGTCAATTATTAGCTTCAATGAACTTTGAAATCTGTAGAATTGTGGGTGGGGTTGAATCACCCAGGTTGTGTGAATTAGCCAGAGGCAAGTACTAGATTTCACACCAAATGGCAGTCTTGTAATGGATATGCTCTGTTTTATCAGGTATCAAGTTCCCTTAAGATCTTCCCATGCATTATCTTAGGATAATACATGTGACACTATAGCCGAACACAGGAAGGGAATCAAATTAAAAAAGACATTCACTCTTCTGTACTTTTAATATTATATATGGGACACTATAGCCGATCACAGGAAGGGAATCAAATTAAAAAAGACATTCACTCTTCTGTACTTTTAATATTATATATGGGACACTATATAGCCGATCACAGGAAGGGAATCAAATTAAAAAAGACATTCACTCTTCACACATACATGTACCATTAATTTATTAGTAGGGACTGGAGTTCAGCTGTACATGTACATGTAGCTGTCAAACTGTATGAAATAGGGGACAAACTCACTTTCACCTGTACTATTACTAGTATAAGATGATTATCGGATAATAAAATGTCTTAATTCTAGTTGTTGGAATGTTTAATTAAATACAAGGTATTTCATAATATTTTTCTACGGTTGTCTGATTTCAGAAAGCAACGGCGGTAATATTACTGTAAACATTGTTGCTGCTATTTTTAACATACAGCCTAAATTCAGACATGAACAAGGGGAAATTTCAATCTTAAAATAAGAAGATTTAAAAGCTGAAAATGCAAGCTTCAAAACGATACTTGCCTTTCTGTTGCAAAGAAAGGGCGGTAAAATCAAGGGATTAATGAAGACATAATGATGCAGTATGCTTTTGGCATGAAACTTTTTTTTAAATATGGTCAGTGGTCACCAGTGACAGAAAGCTTGCCAAGCAATGTACTTGTTCATGACATTTTTTTCCCAACTCCATAATTTGGAAATTATCCTAATTTGGAAATAATGGTTGTTTGGTCATGTTGTATTTGTATTCATGTACCTGTAGTGTATCTATCTGAAGTCCTGACTTGTTGGGTGGAAGCTTCCTGAGCCAAGGAAATCTTGGACATTAAGTACAGCTACATGTAAAACCCCAATCCATCAATCAATTGAGGTGCTTTACTACAGTAACTTGATTTTTAATTCATGTAGGCCATGCGGCTGAATTAACCTTTTTCTGTCTCAATTAACTTGGTTTTTTGTTTGTACATTTTTCTGTTTCCACTTTTTTATATTTTATTTTTACCTACAATTCAGTATCTGTAAGGTTTACATGTCACACTGACTGACGGTGACTAAAGAAAAGATCCAATATTTAAATACACTAGCAGTATGTGAAACCATAGCTGTTTGTCATTAAGCCTAGTAGGAAATAAAGAATAATACAAATTATTCATAAATTTACTTCTAATAAACAATTGTTGTTTAAATTCCAATGGCTATTGTACATTGTATCCTGAGGGTTAAAATGTCTCATATTTGTTTTGCTATTCAGTAAAGCATAGCACTTCATATGGTGGCTCATCTGTCTGTTTAAAGGTACATTGTTTGTACATGGTGCAGTCAGAGGCTACAATCATGTAGTTGTAAGTTACAATTCAACCATCTTTATAAAAGGAGTATTCTACTGCATCTAACATGTTATATGAGTTTCAAACCATCCAGTGCAGAAACAATATATGTTGACAAGTTATGAGGACATTTTCTTTAAATAAATAATAAAATAAAAATGAAAAAAATAATTTGAAATATGAAGTCATGTATTGTTGTTCATTGTATGTTATATGCATGTATTTTGTATAAACATAGAGAAAGAAAATTTAGCTTGCCTCCACTCTGACTGGGAATTGAACTCTGGCCTCTGGTATATACATTGGAAAAATAGTTTAAGTAAGCTTATATAACTTGGTTATGGATTGACAAGTAGGCCTACAGATGTCCCATGTAGGCTGTAGCTCAGTCTGACAACTTATGTAAATGTATACATGTATAAGAATGTGAGATACTGTCCAACATGGTTGAAAGTATTAAAGTAATTGTTTTTTTACATTAAACTTTTACTTTTTTATTTCAACAATTAACATTCACTTCTGCCATCAAAAGCCAAAGAAATGAGTAATGGACTTCACTTTGTCTTACATGTTTTATGCATGAACTTTCTAGTACATTGTAGATCCAAAATTCAAAGTTATTACTGAAGGTTAAATTTGTGTGTTTAAGTATTTATTGAATTGTAAGTAAAGTTTGTAACTTCATCTATTATAAGAGGAATGCCCATTTACAGTGTAATAGTAACATTTTAACGTCCCAACTCCCAAGTAACATGTACATAGCTTTGATGTGACTGATGTCCGTGTCTTATTCTGCAGTTCCAAACTTTTGATAGGTCAAACTTGATTCTGCCCATCCAGAAAAAGAAGTCTCTGCAGTGTGGTACAATGGTGCTCAAATCCAGTTTATAATCTCTTCTGTGGTTTTTTTTTCTCAGACTAATGGCTGCGTTTAAGAATTGCTGAATAATTAAGTATTACAAGGGCTTGTACTTTAATATTGTGTAATGAACATTATGTATGCCTTAACAAAGTTAACAGTGGAGAATTTTGTAAAATTCAGCTCTTGTTAATGCTTGGTTAACCATGTGTAATTAGTTATGTTATACAGTAAGTTTATTTCTAAATCATTTGTACACGAAGATACATGTAAAAATAGTTCTAAAATGAATTACATCATATAAATACATGCAGTTATCAGCAAATAGCAAGTAAAAGCTCACACACACTTGAAGTTTAGTTTTGAGAGCGTTGCTTCACCTGGATATACATGGAGGTAGATAACACCTATATTTTTGTTTTATAAAAATTAACTTTTCATTTGTCATATTTGTATTGTGCTTTAACTGCACTATTAGAAACATACAAAATTTAATTTATTCACATGCTTAAGTTATCATTGTTGTAACTTTAAAATACAAGCTTGGAATTGTTACATTACATTTTAATTGAAAATGGATATGGCAAAAATGTCCATTTGCATGTGAAAGACAGTGTCATGTAAGAGTTTTTTTACATTTATACAAAAATATATATTGTATGTTATTAAACACAGTACCTGAATGTAATTGTGTTTATCTGTTC